>JAAGNO010013256.1:11339-24413 GCA_033439905.1 Ceryle rudis | reverse complement strand
ATTACCCTCTCGTGTGTTGGTTCTGTGTGGTTTCGCTTTTTTTGGTGTTCCTGTTGCCCCCCCCCCCCCCCCCCCCCCCCCCCCAAATATATGAATTTTACATATTTGCAGGTTTATGTGAACTTTAAAAATTAATATATGTATTTTGAGATGATGGTTATAGGATTATTTGATGTGGGTATGTTTCATTTTCTTTCTGTTTTACAGACCGGGATGAAGAGGAAATGAACAAACGGGAGGACAGACGAGAAGGAAATAGGCATTGTAAAGAGAGGTCGTCTAAAGATAAAGTAATTAACACCTTTCTTGAAACTACATAGAACCTTGTTAGAGATGTCCTAATTAGAGCTTAACTTTATTTTCATTATAAGACCTATTTGCGGTCCTTGATTGCTTCAGCACTTCTGGTCTGAAACATCAAGTATATATAGAAGTTAGGGAACATGGGACAGCTTTGGGTAAGGTGCATATAAATTTCTGCTACTTGGATTTTATAGTTCTTTGGGCAAAAGCAGTTGGAGAAGCTTCTTATGAGATACTATTTGTCTGAAAGATGTGAGAACTAATGCTGTATGTGCACGTAAGAGGGCAGCAGATGTGATTATTTGAACTGTTACTTTCAACTGCTGTATTTTTTTGCATCAGTAAAGCAGACACGTAGCTCGATTGATAAACTGGCTTTTCAGTTGTGAAATTTGGAATCAAGTGTGTGATGTTTTTACATCTCCTTGCAGGAAAATGAAAGCTTTTTTGTCATGAGGCCAATAGCTTGCCTCTGCAGTTCAAATTAAGGAACAGCATAAGTTAGATTTTTTTTTTTTTTTTCTTAACTCCTTCAAGGAAAAATGGCAAGATGCAGGAATAGGAATAATGGGAAAACACAGTTGTCAGAACTGCTGTACCTGTGTGATCTGAGTGCTCATTCATTATATTTTTATGGGGATTTCACATGGAGAACAGCTTTATTTGAGCTCCGTCGGTAAAACTGAGTTACTTTAATCACTGGGCTGAATGTAATGATAAAATGAACAGAGGAAAACTTCAGTCAACTGAAAAGTTTACTCTTTTAGTAGGCGATGGACAAATGATACTTCAGCTTCCTAATGATCCCCTAATAAATTTTTCCAGGAGAAAGACAAGACACAGATGGTCACTGTTAATAGGGATCTTCTGATGGCTTTTGTTTATTTTGATCAAAGTCATTGTGGATATCTTCTGGAGAAGGACATGGAGGAGATACTGTACACTCTTGGACTACACCTGTCACGTGCTCAGGTTTGGTATAGTAATATACAAAATATATCTTTGAAAATATTACAGGAATGCTGTAAGTGGGAGGTATATACATTTGACTTCTAAAGGCTGTTCGCCTACTTGATCCCTGACTTTTATATAGCCACTTCATAGTTGCAATGAAACACTAGTTTAATCTTCTGTAAATTGTCTTGGAATGAAAAGATTAAGTTCGTAGGTCTTAATATGCCCACGTTGTAGATGTAACTTTTGTCTCAAAATTGTATTTCTTTTGTTCCCTAATTTGTTTCTGTTTTAAGCTCCAGTATGTTGAAGTTCAAAAAGCTGTACAATTTATCGTAAGCTTTCCAAGTTGAAACATTCTTCTTTAGGTAATATAACGTCTGTGTATTAAGTAACACTATTTCTTTCCTTGGCTGTGTTTTAGGTCAAGAAGCTACTTAATAAAGTAGTGCTTAGAGAGTCTTGCTTTTACAGAAGACTAACAGATACTTCTAAAGATGAAGAAAATCAAGAAGAATCTGAAGAGCTACAGGAAGATATGTTAGGTGGTTATTTTATTTCTGTTTTTTTTTTTTTAAATCCCACAAACTTCCAGAGAATTGGTTCTGCGTGAATGATAATGGAAGAGTTCTGAGATACTTGCTTTCTTGCAGAAACTTAATTCAGGTCTGCAGATAACCTGACAGTTTCGAAAATGAAGTCTTGGTCAATTCGTAAATTGCAGTATTTCTGGTTTCCAACATACTTACCCTACAGATGCAACACGATCTTATTATCTTGGAACAGGAAGGACAGAAGTTAACGCTGAATATCGATGAACAGCGTTTTTCATTCACAGCAGTTCTGCAGTCAGGAGGATCAGTTCTGTAGGTAGTAGCACAGAGCCTGATTTTTGAAGATAAATTACTGCAGAAAGGAGGCATAGAAGAGTGTCATGAAAGAGCATCCTCCTTTTTAGGGGGGGAATTGGGTTAAGAAGGGAGGAGACAAATCTGAAGGATAGGCCAGAAAACTATATACTTTTAGTAGTTTATTCTTCTAAAAAGTTTTTGAGGTTGGTCACTGGAACTAAAAAAATGACAGAATTATTTTTTTCCCACAGGAAACAGATTACTGTTACCATCACCTACTGTAAAGCAAGAATCAAAAGCCATAGAAGAAAATGTTGGCCTCATTGTGTACAATGGAGCTATGGTGGATGTTGGGAGCCTTTTGCAGAAGCTGGAGAAGAGTGAAAGGGTGCGAGCAGAGATAGAACAAAAGCTTCAGTTACTAGAAGAAAAAACAGGTGGGACGTTTTTTTGAAAGTGGTACTTACATGCACGTAAGACACTAAGACTCTTTATGTAGATAAACCAACTTGAGTAATATTTGTGTTCTTAAATTTCTTAGCTATTTGCTTACCATAAACTCCTGCTTCCCAAACCCTTTGAACTTCCACACCAACTGTTGCTGAGTACCGTTACCACCACACTGCAATGCTTTTATCTTTCTTACTCAAACTGAATGTAAGACTTCCAAATGTAGTCAGAATTGAGTATTATCAAATTGTAATGCAACGTGCTTTTTAATGGTCTTTAAAAATCAGTAGTTATGTTGGCACGTGAATGGAATATTGAGGTGCAATGTACACAGCATTGGAAGTGACTGACTTTCCTCTCCTCCCCTCTCCCCTGTGCTAAGATGAGGACGAAAAGACCATACTACAACTGGAGAATTCTAACAAAAGTCTATCTACGGAGCTCAAAGAAGTGAAAAAGGACCTTGGCCAACTGCAAGATAACTTGAAGATCTCAGATGATAAAAATTTGCAATTTGAGGGTCAGCTGAATAAGACAATCAAAAATTTAGCTACTGTTATGGATGAAATACAGAGTGTTCTTAAACAGGTTAGAATTGTTTAATTCCATTTTTTATTATTGTGTGCAATCCTCCTGTAGACTAAATTATCAGAACAAAAACTTGAGAATAGAAAAATTTTCACATGAATTCAGAGCAGAAGCATCTTAACGTATGTATATATGAGTGTGTAAGATGCTTAATGCAATACTGATTAGTTAAAGATAACAAAATGTATTTTTTTCTAAGCTTGAAACACACGTTCCTGACTTAAATGTTTTTAAAAATGTGTAATTATTAATGTGAATCTCAGATCACTTTATGTTTTTCTGTCCTGATCTTGTGCACCCCCAAGAGTCCAAATGTGCTCTTCCATTAGATCGGTTAGGAGTAATTTTTTCCCGGCAGAACATAAGTATGTCAGTTTGTGTGGCTACCTTGCAGCTCTGTCATCAGTATCATTACACAGTCTTGTGCTCACTATGTGATGTAGACTAGCTGCTCCACCAGAACTGGCAGCTGAAGGCATTCCATAGACCCTGTATTGCCATGCTCTTAGCTCTGTAAAATAGCCTCGCTCATTCTGGCTGGGATTTTTGAGATGAAAATGTTCTTCTCAGTTCAGTGTTTTCAGATAGCTTTGGCCAATGTAGATATTTTATGTTAGAACTATTATGATGAATTATTATCCTAATTTAATGGATTTTTTGCAAAACTTTTCATTTGCTCTCTTAAGCAAAGAAGAAAAACAAAAAAGCACACAGAAAAAAAAGAAGAAAAAACAACCAACAAAAAAGGGCAAAACCAAACAAACCCCACCCAACCAATAGGAAAACAAAGCAAAAAAGACCAACAACTCCCAGAGCTTTGACTAGAAAATGAGGC
This sequence comes from Ceryle rudis, assembly GCA_033439905.1. Classification (NCBI taxonomy): domain Eukaryota; kingdom Metazoa; phylum Chordata; class Aves; order Coraciiformes; family Cerylidae; genus Ceryle; species Ceryle rudis. Next base: position 20,432 of record JAAGNO010013256.1, on the reverse strand, counting down.
TCCTGGGGATGGTTTTTGTGTTTCTCTTCAGAAGTGCTTAGGTCACAGTTTCTGCCCCCTCTGTTTTTCAGGAAGATACTGGAAATATGATTTGTGTATAACTAAATTAAGATACCTGGTCACATAGTATTTAAAGTTGACACTAAACAGTATTGTTGCCTCGTGTTGCTTTACAGTTCACATGAGAAAACATAATCACTTCTAGAATTCATGTTATTGTCTCTCTTTGTTTGTTTGTTCGTTTTGTTTTAAGGATATTGTGAAGAACGAAGATAAAGATCAGAAATCCAAAGAAAATGGAGCAAACGTATGATAAAACCGCTGCTGTTTAGAAGAATGGTGTTACATAATGTAATATAAATCATGATACCGGAATGTATGGGAAGTGATGCATGTTTGATTTTAGTAGTATAAATATCTTAGTTCCAAAAGATGTATAAAGTTTTATGAACGTGAGTGTCTACTTCTGAAGCTTGCTTGTAATTCTTAGCATTCAGTTTGAGACACTTCTCGAGTGAAAATAATTTTGCATTGCAAAATGTTTTAGGATGAACTTTGTTACAGTTTTAACCCTAATAAAGTTCATCAACATAATGAACAGTAGCAAGTATTTAATTACCAAGTGTTTTTCATTGAAGTCTAGTGAAATCAAAATTTTCATTATTTATAGAATTGCCATTTTTAGGTTTTTATTTTTATTTCAGTCTGGTTAGTGTTTTTAAACTCAAATATAAATCACAAAATAGCATGCTGCTTAATTTTGCAAGTAAAGATTTTTTTTGTTTTGTTTTGTTTTAAACAGCTTCTTGGAAATTTTTTTTTGGTTTTTTTTTTTTAACTTGTCACAACTTTCTTTTCCCCTTCCAAATGTAACTTTCTTCCCCAAAGCTGCTTGTATTAAAGCCTCATAATATACAGTAGTTCAGATGAGTTAAGAAAGCAATAGAAACCTGCCAAAATACTGGTAGGGTTGTGAGATTTATATGAAAATACATGGGCCTGTTTTAAATGTATGTCATTTGTGTTCCTTTAATTATTCTTATCTTTGGATTAATATATATACTCCTTTTTAATAACAAATGCAGTGTATTAAAATGTATGGTTGGATACCAGGCCAGTAGATGTCAGAAAAATGCCTTACATGGTGAAAAAGCTACCATGGTAAGCCGCCTTTAATTAAATTTGGACTTCTTTCTTAATATGTGTAATTACTTCAAAGACTTTAGTCCAACAAAAGAATGGATACACAAGTATCAGTACAGCATGTTATAATTACTAAGGAGCAGGACGCAACTTGGTGGTTTGAAAGTAGGGAAGACTGACTTCCTTTGTGGTCACGAATCACTGGAGATCAAAACTTACAAGTTAACATCATCGTCAAAGGCAACTTCCTCCAGTAAGGTGAAATATGAACAACTGTGTTTTGGTGCAACTTCCAGCAAAATTAAGGGGTTTGAAGGTAGGGACAGAAGTGTTTTCTTACAGAAATGGTTAATTTTAGCAGACCTTTTATTTTTTAGCCTAGATATCCTAGGTAATTAAATACCTGTTAGGAGAGTCCAAGTGCCATAACATGTATGAATAACCTACATGGAAACTCATGTAGCTTTACTGGAATACACATTAAAAAGCCTGACTTTGTTCAAAGGAGTCCAAGCTGGTGCTTTTATGACTTACCTTTCTTGGCTCTTTTGGAGCTAGACAAGTAAAATATCTTTTCATTAAAATCACATGCATAAGCTTCCCCCATCTCAGTTGAGTCACTGTATAATATCTGAACTGATCCCACTACAGTAGGAAGAACTAGAAAAGCACTGATTATTGCATATAAGTACACAGAAAATGCATGCTTGATGAATTAAGAGATAACATCTCGTTAGAATGACTGAATGAGGACAGTGATACTGATCTTAAGAAAACCTTTATCTGTGGTGTACAGATGGTGTTAAATTCTTTTGTAACCAAATGGTATTTTTCACCTTTACCTTTGTACAGATTGCCGACAGCCTGTTTCGTATTTGACGTTGAGTACTATTTATTTAAATGGACTTGAAAGGATTGTGTTTGAAATACTTTGTCTATGAATTTTCAGCAGAACATGTTGAACGTACAGAGAAAATAATTCTAGAACTGAAGATAATGACTTTTTAGGCACACTGAAACATCTGTTGAAATGTTTTGCTGGGGTGTTTTTTACCTTAAGACTGCTGAGCTGAAGGCAGTTGGTGGCCACAACAAGCAGGCCTCATGCTGTATTTTGGTGAGCAGCCCTGTGCGATACTTGCTAGAGTGATACAGAGTTTTACAGTATTTAAGGAAAAAAGTACTTATTAGAATGAGCGTAATCTTTCTCTATATTGCTTTGATGTGACAGTGTTTCAGATGGAACTATATACAGTCTGCATTTATGTTGGAAAGGGAATGAAAAGTTTTATAGCCTACACAGAGCTTGACTGGTCTCCTGAAGCACAACTAATCTGAGCAAGAGCAGACACCTCTACAGAGTTGCTTTACCACCCAGCAGAAGGGTCTGTATATACATAGCATCAGTGCTGGTCATTAGCTAAAGCTTCATTGAATGTTCCCAGAAATAGAACTAACTCTTAAGAAACTTGAATGGCGTATCAGTAATGGGGGTTTGGAGAAGCAATCTTCTGTCAGTTTTAATTTATGAACAATGCTTCTGCATTTCATGTGCACATTTCCTGCCTCATGGGTTTTCCAGTTGTAAGCCTTTCATTATGTACCAGTTGCTGGAGAAGGACTGGTACAAGTGAGTCTAAAACGGGTCTCAACTTTGATGCCTCAACGTCCGATTTGTTTGGAGTTTCAAAATCATCACAGATGGTCTACAGAAAATAGTAGATCTCAGAGTGCCTTTTATAGAGAAAGCACTGCTACAGCAGGCCAGTAAATGGAAATTGATGTCAGTTTATAGATTATTTCACTCCCCTTTTGTATTTTTCTCTAATACAGGGAAATTGAGTTAACCCCTTACATTCAGCGCATGTCTGAATAAGGCTAGGAAGAAAGTTGCAAGTGATACATCTGCATGCAGAATGGTCTAAAATAAAGTAGACTCTCTTGAAGCCCCTTTGCTTTTGCTCTGGTACTGAAAAGGCAGAAGTATATAGATAGTTTCAGTGCTCCACAACAACAGTGGCAAATAGACCAATAGTGAGTTTTTGCCAAAGTTTTCTGGAACGTTGATGATTGCATGCAGGATAATGGAGCTGCTTCCACTACCGCTGCATATTGTACCATGATAAACACACGTAATGTTTTCTTGACTCCCCTGTGCTTGGTGCTTGTGCATGTAGCTCCTGGGCGCTGCTGCAGAATCACTTCCCAGAGGTTTTGTGGTTTATCCCATTTCCCAGCTCAGGCTGGGGCACCCTGAAATACACAATGGAGAAGTTGGAATTCTCTCTCTGGTGCTCATGGGTTTCCACAGATACAGCATTTACAATTGAGTTGTTTCAGAATCTAAGGTTGTGAAGCCTAGTCCTTTAACATGGCAGTTTTTTAGTGTTTAACCGCTTTGAGAGAGATGAATGGTTTTCAGTCCATCTTGCTAATGTACTGCATTGAGTATCTATTTAGTGTTATGTAACGCAGTTAACTTTCACTAATAATTTTATCAGGAATATGCACAAAATGTGGTTTGGTGTGTTTTTGTGTTGTTTTGTCGTTGTTTGGTTGGTTTGTTTGGTTTTTTTTCCCGCCTGCTCTTCCTTCTCTGTAATCTTTGTGTTACCCAGGTCAGGTTCTTAACCCTGAATGCATTTGTTCAGTGCAGTTTATATTTTAAAATATAAAATAATTCATTTTGAGTGACTTGAGTCTTGTGGCCCGCAATAGACTGCCAAATGTGTAGGTAGCACAGTCAGTAGTACACTGACGCTGATATTTTCAAGAAGGCAAAAATGGTTCCAACTGGGACTTGTATATTGCCATTTCGTGTGACAATAAAAATGGCATAAATAATGAATACCTCTACTCAGCTGTCAAAACTGCCAGTGTTGCCCACCAAACTTTTATGCGTCTGCATACTGGGTCTCAGCAGATGTACTGCATGGAAGTAGTTACAGTAAAAAGCTCTCGTAACAAAGTGCAGTACTTGCAAGCAAATACAATTTTCCTCTTTTAATTCATCCACTAAATAATCCATGGCATCATGATACAGAGTATAAACTTAGTGTTTGGAACACACTAAATATTGCCTAAAGTTCTGTGTTTTATATAAGTGTTTTAATTGTGGTTAGGAACGTTGCTTTTGAATTTCTAGGTATCCGATAGCTTAACTTGTGTTGAGAATGTGACACTGCAGTTGTTTGCTGCTTTTGAGTTCTTGTATCCTGCTGGATTTTAAATTGTTCTATTTAACAAGTGTATTCTGATTTGTTTGAGGTTTCAGGTCAGGTACCCTCCTGCATACATAAAAACTAGTATCTTTTTGGGCATGATGCAGTAATCCTGCAAGCTGTTGTATCCTTCCCCTACACTTGAACCATTTACAGAACATGTTAAGTGCCAATTACATATTTAAATACTTTATTGATTTAAATTGCTCAGTGATACCTTTCTGTTTAGAACTACCTGTGTTGTTCTCTGTACTTCCCCTGGGCTGAGGAAGAGCTCACATAGTTAGCTTTTATCCATGCTAATAACTTGGACCGCACGCCAGCTTGGTCAAGGCGTGTTCATGTGAACTTCCCATAGGCAAGCAACCTCCCAGTGTGGTGAGGTCTGACCGTTTCATTTCTTTGTGGGAGGCAGATGATATGGTCCGTGTGGTCCCTTCTCTCATATCCTTTGGAGTCTTCCACCTCAGCAGATACTGGAGTGCTATAGTGATCTTTTGGATCAAGTAGGTAATGATAGATCTATGGGGGGGTGGGGCTCTGCGTGTTTGGAGAAAGTACTCGAGCTGCATTTCAGCGAAGGCAACAGATTCGCAAAGTTAGGTGTTTCGATGGGAAACTGATTCTTAGATTCCTTTCCCCCCAGTCTAGTGAAAGGATCCTGTTGACTGAATCTTTGTTCACATTTCATTGTTGAACAAACAGCTGGGTAGAGGGGAAGAGTGAAGAGGAGGAACGCTGCAGAGAATCCCAGCTGGAGTGCTCCCCATTCTGCTTTTCAGCAAATGTTTTTAACTTGCTTTATTATTGGCTTGAAACCTTTTTAGTGGTATACAGAACGATTTGTTTAAGTGCGAGTAGGTTTGGGTTTGGTTTTTTCCCCTCTGTCTTTTTCCTCTCTTCTTTCTGGTCTTCCTGACACGAGGTCATCCAGTTACATTCCTGTTGTCATGCAAGGGGCCAAAGCAGCTGGAGAGCAGCAGCCTTAATTTCTGGTCCCTTTTTAGCAGGGCTGGATGGCAGCCAGCAGATCTGACAGAAATTGCTGCCACATGTCATGTCGTAGAAGTGAACAGTTGGAGATAACTGCCTCACAATGCTAGTCTCAAAAAACCCAGTTGTCTCGCAGGCCAACCTGACTGACTGTAAAACAGTCCATTGCACGTGTGCAGAGGAGAAGTTGAAGGAGAAGGCGGCAGTTTTCACTGTAAGTATAACGTACGTATGGGTTATTGCACTTTCAGCTTAGCTCTAATAAGAAATGAGAGAATTCTGGAAGGACTCCTGTCTGTTTCACCAGAGTTAGTCTGAGTCTCCCGTGAGAGTCTTTCCTTTTCAGCGTGTCTCTTGATGCCTTGTTCTATTCAAGTACGATTCTAGCAAATTACTTCTATTAAATATGTTGCATTAAATGTAGCCATTAGAATATTAATGCTGCAAGTTGTAAAAATCTTGAAGGGTTTCCAAGTGCAACTTGTGAGTATTCTTAAAACGTTTCTTTACAGAGAAAAGCTTACACTGGTGAAGTGTCTCCTTTGATACAAGGAAGCCATGTATAATGTGACTAAACAGAGGAAAATGAGGATAAGCTGCTTATCAATATCGAACCTGATTTTCTTTCCTAAAATCAAGCTAATGAGCTCTTTGAGAGGTAGGGGGTAGTACCTTTTCATTACATCGATGAGAGGCAAAATAGATGATCTTTAGTATTGGGACATGTATGCACATCAATAAATCCTCTGATTGTGCTTAGGATCCAGTAATGTGCTTGCAAGGAATGTGCAGTCAGCGTTTGCAGTCTTGTGATTTGGGCATGTAATGATGGACAGCACAAAAGGGGACTTGCAAGTGTAATATGGTGTACAACAATTGTGATCCATGGACAAAAGCAGAAGTTGTGTAGCCTGACTGTTGGGTAATAGAGGCTCAGAATAGGTATGATCGATAAGAGATGGCTGTGCAAATATTCTGAGCAGTGAATTCATTCTGGTGTCTGCACACTGAAATTTTAAAGAAAAAGAAAATGTGCTTTAAGTGATGGGTGTTTTGTTTGTTTGTTTTGTTTTGTTCCAATGAGGACAGTTTGAAAAAAGATTATTCAAATGCAGCCTGCAAATTAAGAACCTACACAAATTCCCTAAAGAACACACTGAGCTGGATGCAGAATCACTTTGTGATCACAAGGTTCCAAGTGAGCGGTGCCCTTATCTCCTCTGTCCGCAGTAAACGAGAAGATGCGCTCTGTAGCTTTGCGAAATAGGAACAAATTGTGTAAGTAACATGTAAAAACCACGTGGAGCAGGGCTGAGGTGTGACCTGTGCGCCTTTGCACTGGTGCTTCCCCTGCCTTCTCTGACAGGGGCCTCACTTCATGAAAGCGTAACCTGAGGCAGGGCAAGAGCCGTGCTCCTGGGGGAGGAAAACACGGCGGTGAGGTAGGGAGTAGTCTTCAGTCTCTGAAATTTTAATGGGGAGTAGAGGCAGCTTCCTCTAGCCCAGAGTAGTGGGATTTCTGGTGGAGGAGTGCCCCATCCTGGAGCAGCAGGGATGGGAGGCAGCACATAGCCACTTCTGGAGCCCTCCAATGCCACTTTCATCTTGACTACTTCTTCCCTCCTTTGCTGCCTGTCTGTGTGATCAGTGAGATCCAATCTGTTTTGCAGAGCTGCTGGTTGATTCAGGCTGAGCTGCCATCAGAGGCTTTATCAGATGGAAATACCAAACCACTCTCTCACAGCAAGTAGCTTCTACCTGTATCATTTTGTAATTAGCAGTATCGGTGTAAATCCTAGTAGGCAAAAATCCTGCGGCTGGGCTGACGGAAAAGCGGGGAGTGAGCTACCGCAGCTTTCTGCAGAGGCACACCCTCCCTGTCAGAATGGACACTGGGACAAACTGGGTTTCAGCTGGTGTGAAGTCAAGTCAGTGGTGACTCAGGGAATCATTGTAATGTAAACAGGACACTCAGTATTTACAGTAACAGAAACGTGATAGGCAGCGGGTGTGCTGGTTCCTTTCGGGGTGGTGGTGTGGTGTAATGTTACCTGGAGGAGGCGACGGGATATAATGTGTCCAGAGACTGATACTGCAGTGAACTGGAAGATGCATTCATAACCAGTGGAAGACTAAACTGGTTTTAATCGTCATGAACATTTTTTTTGGACAAAGGCTGACGCATAGGAGGAAACTCTGAAGCTGGATGTTATGTGCACAGGAAGAAACTCTGGAGCTAGATGTTATGTATTGACTCAGCACAAAGTTTTCCATGAGAAGAAGCTGCCACCGGAGAAGGTAAAGTTGAAAGACACACAGCACTGTGGGTGGGGTGACAGCAGACTGGGAGGCAAGGCACTTGACTACCTAATTCCTCGGGAAATGTTCACAAAAAAACCCAACCAACCAAACAAAAAACCCCAGAATACCCCACCTCAAAAACAAAACGGAAAAATGCCTACAAAGGGACTTTAACTTTCATGGGATACATGTGGAACACGCTGTCAGATCTAGCATAGTAACAATCATCGAAGAACCTTGAGAGAAATTGAGTGCTTTTAACTAGATCATACTGGTGGGTATTTAGCCATCATTTCTGTTTGCTACCTGCAATTAGTTCATATTCGATTAATTCTGCTAGTGACCTCTGCAGTCTAATGAGGCCGGGCTGACATCAAGTACAATTGATGCCACAAAAAGTCCCCTGAAATCTTAGGGACTGCAGACTACATCAGCTAGCATGATAACTGTGGTGCACGAGCAGGTTAAATCTCTGCTCCTGGTATTGACTGCTGCCTCATAACAGGTCTTCAGTTTTAACTCGAGGCATTGGGTTTGGTGAGTAAATCACCATTTGGAATTCGTGGAGGGGCGTCATTAATCCTTATGTCTGTTCTACTCTTAGTCCTGTGAGGCTTGTGTCAGTTAATCCTGCAGAGCAGCCTGCCAGGATGTTTTTTAGACCTATGTTTAGCAGGAGGAGATAATACCTGTCGTGGCACTTCGGTAGTTCTGGCAATTTTCTGTTTTAAAAAGTCTTTTGAGTCTGGTAGCTCAGCAGTCTCTGTTGAAATGCTAACATCCCTTTGTGGCACCATCTCCTGTGCTCGCCTGAGTTGTTCGGTTAATTGTTAACCAAACGAGGAGCAAACTGCTCCCTCCCACCTCTCCTGTACAGCTGCGGGGGATGCATGCAGGGCAGTGCTGGGAGAGAAGCAAGAGGCTCGAGACTGCGATTTATAGATACTGCTGTAAATAGTCTGAAGGCACTGACCTCCTGGGGCAATCAGTCCAGGAGTATGCATCTCAGTAGCTGCTTGCTTGTTATCCTGGGTCATAACCAACACGTTTCTGTCGTCTCAGCCTTCTCTCTTGACAGCAGCATTTTCCATGTGCCTGAACTGCCTGGCCGCCTTTCTGCGCTTCCTATCACGTAGAAGTGAGCAACAGAAAGTTTAAATATTTTTTGCATAGCCTTGTGAGAAACGGTCGAACAATTCGTGTTAATAGAATGGTTTGAAATGTAAACCTTGGGATGAGCAGGAAGAAGGAAAAGATAACACCGCTGTTATCTCTCAGCCTCGTTATCCGATAAGAACGAGGAGGGGGGTTAAAGGTCTGCCAAGTTCCTACAGAGCATGCGCAAGAGACCAGGGTCTAAAGTTTAGCTGTGAGGAAGACGTCTTACTTCATCCTCAAGACCCCTGATGACCACCACCAAAAATTACTGCGCCTG
>JAAGNO010013254.1:0-34230 GCA_033439905.1 Ceryle rudis | reverse complement strand
GAACTCTACCATCCTGTTTGAGGACAGTGCAGTCTTGCCAGCTGTCCTCTGATAAGAAGAGCTAGTCCCTCGGATAGAGGAACAGAAACTCCCTTTGCAGCTCTCGCAGCTCTCCTCTGATAAGAAGAACAGAAACTTTCCTTGGCAGCTCTGCACCCATCCCGTTAGCTCCCACAGCAGGCCTGCATAAATCACCCTATTGGTGACAATCGATCAAAGTATTATCAAACCACCCTTACAAGGAACCAGGCTGCACTAGTCAGTATGTCAACTAATGAAGAATGTATGTATATTTAATAGCATAATGATATACAGTATTCTCTTTTCTATTCCTTTGCCAGTAGTTCCTAACATCTTCAATTTTTCAGCTGCTGATCAGTGAGCTGGTGTTTTCATTGAAGTAATTTCAAGAGCCTCATCTTAGGTGTAGTTCAGTGCCTATCACTTTATATTGACTGGATGAAAGAAGGTGAAGGAAATTCTCAGGATATTACACCAGAGAAGAAAAATTGGTTTACAACATTAGACTTAGAAATAGGTGTTGAAGCACCTATTGAAGCAGAGTTTATGTTTAGCCAACTTACTGTTTCATCTGAGTAGTCATGGAACTGTGTCACCACCAATATTGTTTTGACATACTTGACTGTTGAACTTGTCATTAATGTAAAGTGGAAATAGGACTTAATTTTATTCATTCTTACCAACATCTATCATCGAGAGGCATAGTTGGGCTTGAACTGTTCTGATATATTCTCTGTGAGGAGCTGTGCTTGTTTGAATCTGCTAGTCCAAAAGGACGAAGTAGAAGCTAATACTTGCTTTCAGCAGGAAGCAGATGCACCTGTCAAGGACATGGTATTCCTCTGACTCTGCCTTACATGGCATTGCATGATTTCTGGAAAAAAACTACATTTCTTACCTTGATACCTTTTTGGCACACTTTGGAAGCAAGTCAGACTTCAGATCTTGAACCATCTTTTCCTCTACCAAAGAATCCTGAAATCCATTGTGTCCAGAGAAATCCGAGGCTGAAGATTTCAACAGCACACTGGATCTGTTTAGAAAGTCTGACTTTAACTTAATTAGCTTTTGCAATTCTTTTCTTCTGAACAATAAAAGTGCAGCAATTGTAGTGATTTGCTAGGTCTCCAGAGGAAAAGCACTGTTTTGTTAAAACAAAAATATTTAGGAAAAAAGGCAGTTTACAAGCTGTCCATCGTGCAGAGTCACTGATAGGTCTAGATTGTACTTCAGGTTTATAGCTGTGAATTAAATTGGTCACAGCACTTTTGTGGAACAGCGTCAAAGGAGACAGTCACAGAGCTGCTTTGCAGAATTATTTTTTATAAGAAGTTTTGGTAAACCTTATTTTTGCTGGACACTCCAGTCATCTGTTATGGGACTAGTGATTTTTAGATGTTATGCCAAAGATTAACATGTAAACCAAATTTGCAAGGCTGAAATTACTGATGTTAGGCAGGACCTTTCTATTAATGCCTGGCTCTAAAGTCATGCTGAGTATCTTGAAACAACTGTAAACATATTTGCAAAGTTCCATATAAAGTTGAATTTGTTTTTATTGTTATTACCATATAGTGTTATATTAAGAGTAGCATTGTACTCCTGTACAATAAAAACTGAGTGTAGGAATATTTGCCTTTTAATACAAAAAATTTCTGTTTGGTATAACACTGATAAAAGTTTAATTATCTTAGTATGACACTGATGAAAGTTTTATCTTTCTTAAAGTATTTCTGGAAGACCGGGAAAAATGTTTTACTGAAGTTTTTCCTTCCATTTAAAGGATGTAACATGGGTGTATTTTGCTTGGGAGATGTTTCTATCTTTTGTTTCATTTCAAAAAGGCAATGTTAATATTTGTAGATCTGCTATTAATTCTGTGCTAACAGACTGTGGTAGATAGAACCATCTTCCCTGTCAGAGAGAGTGTTTCATTTGGAAATGGTGTTGGGAAATTGCGAATTACGCTTCCTCTGATAGAGTGGAAGTCTGGATGTTGTTGTGTTCTTACCTGCTGTTCTTTGTTGTGCCCTGCCTGAGGGTCTGTTTCATCAGTTCATCAGTCCTTGTCAATTTTTCCCTTACAGTACTTCCTTTTTTTTTTCTTGTCATCCCCCCGCTACCCTTTTTTTTTTCCAGTTGCCTATGGTGCTTTTAATGTCGCCCTCCACTTTTACCTGTGACTAATTTATTATACTCCTACTGCAACTTTAAATTGCATTGATGTCTGTATGGCTGTGAATCAGAAAGCTGTGATTAGCTTCTCATTAGCCACTTCCTAAGATCACTCACACTCATATGAGGCATGGATACAGGGGGGAGCTGATGGGTGGGTATGAAATGCTGTATGTGCATTCAGAACTGTTGATTTTTATTGAGCAGTGAAGTAATTTCCTACGCAGTAATTCAAAGAATGAAGTTGGGAATTTGAGATTGTGTTATTTGAGAGGTAGATTTTGGGGTTTTTTCCAATATATACGTATTCCAATTTATGTATTGGAAAAAGTAACACCAGAATTAAAGTTTAAATGCAGGCATATTTTTCAGCATGAGCATGGATTTTAAGAATAGGAAAAACCCACAGATCCTGGGGAAAAAATCAAATTAACTTTACCCACAAGTTTCTTCCATTTATAGAGGCTTAATTATCTTGTATGTGCCAGGAGGTATTTATTAAATGCACAACAGAAATACTGCAGATTAATTACACAATTCTGAATATAGTTTAAGATACTGAAAACCATTTGCTGAGAAAGCTGTTTGATTTGATGACAGCAAATTGACATAGTTCATCTGCTTCTGCTTTAGATATAGGTGATGTGATTTGGAAGTTTTATTTCTGTGTGCTGTTCTCTTAAGAGTAAACATTAAATTAACTTTTAACACAGAACATTACTTGATGTTGCTTTAGAAACTTAACCAAACAGTCCATACAAATTAATATGATTTTGCGGGTTTTTTGTTTGTTTGTTTTGTGGTTATGAAAGAAAGCATTAGATGAGATGATTATTATTGTCTGCTTTTTCTATATAAGTATTCCATTTCATCTGCTTTACAAGCTGTTTGGAAAGTGTCTTTGGAGGAGTTCCCTCAAAGGAGGGTTTAAGTGAGAAACTTCAATTTCATGATCATGTGTTATTACAGTGTTCATCACATCTGGATTCAATTCAGTTTTGTAAAATTGTCACCAAAATATTACTGGTAGAAAATGTTCATCTCAAAATCAGACATAAGTATGAAGCAGAGATTATTCATGCTAAAGCCTATAAAGAGATACTCAACATGCCCTGAAGGGGAAGAGTTAATTAGTTGATCCATTGAAGAACTGAAGTTACATACTAGTAGACGTGAGGAATTTTCTTCACTGGATGTTAACATTGGTGAAATTACACCAATAAGCAACACCTGAAGTTCTTATGTGAGTGTAAATATCAGGATCAACCTCTAGGTTTCAACCTTTTACCATTCATCAGTAAAAACAAATTTCACAGTGAAATGAGAACCTCTTCAAACATTTTACATACATAGATCATGGTACTTCATACATGGATTTTCCTGCAGGGTGGCCTGAAGTTTAAGAGACTGTTGAACACTAGAGAGATTCCATATGTTTTGGAGGAAAAGCTAAAACATAACAAAGTTTGTACTGTCAGGTGAAAATAATCTTGCAGTGCTGTCCCAGAACCTGTATTAAAATCAGTACAATATGTAATAGAAGTGGCTGCATTTGCTATTTTTAAGGGTTGGACAATTCATTAACTTGTGGTTTTTGTTTTCCCAATAGATAGCAGTAGTAATGGGATCCTGTACAGCAGGAGGAGCATACGTACCTGCCATGGCTGATGAAAGTATTATTGTTGGCAAACAGGGAACAATATTCTTGGGAGGGCCACCGCTGGTAAGGATACAGAAGTTTCTGGTAGCCTCAAAAAAAATCTGTGCTACTGACAATTGTAGAGCTTAAACTATTGAGGCCTTTCTTGATGAGATATTTCTAGATACTCTGTAGTTGAGTTTGCATTTTAAAGTATATCTGAATGTTTATATCTTAAAATAAATATCTCTTTGTTAGAGGGGCATATGTAAATCAGATTTTGTTAAGGTTTTTTATAATACTGCTTTTAGATTGCTGTGCACATTTTAAATGATAAAAATACTTTATATATTCAATTATGTGGTCTCTACATTTGACTTGAAATTAAAAAAAAATACAAACGTGTATTATATCTCACAAGTTGAGATCAGAGAACTTCAGAAGCAGGACTGATCTGCTATGTTTTATGTCAGTTTAGAGACAAAGAAGATGCACTTAAGATGGAGTTTGTCATCGTTTCCTTACTTTCTTAATAAGGAAATTGATTCTAAGGAAATTGACCTGAAGAATGGCTGCAAATGAAAAGTTGCTTTGTTGTGGAGAAACAGGAAAGAGAGTTTATTTCTTTTAAAAACATGTGTATCAGTGTATGTTCTAGTGTAGGCTCAGTTTTATACTGAAACAAATTAACAGTCTGTGCTAACAAAGATTATTTTACTTAAAAAAAGTTGTGTGAAGAAGGTAATTTCCATTAGTAAATGCTATGTTAGTGCTAGAGCTAACAGGTAGGGCATTAGAACAGTTGTGCTGTTCTAGTCCCAATGAAATCTGACTGGATAAACGTTTTTTTTGAAACAGTCAAATATTTGTCTCACTGAATAAACTGGTCTGAGTCAGCACCTTGGCTCTGTATTGGTTATAGTCTTTTGGAAACATTTAGATGCTATTCTTGTGATAAAGTCAAGTACAAATCAAGTATCTATTAAAAGTCCTTCCAACTTGAGCAGCCTAAATGGAGAAATTACTTTGTAACAACATCATTAATGAAGATCTTGGTCTGCTCAATTCTTCTTGTAATGGTGGAGGAAGTCACTTTTTTCTACCACTTAAGATACTGGGAAGATGTAACAGGGCCCTAAACTATGGGAAGACAACCACTGACAGATTTTTTTCTGTTCACCAGTTTTAAGGCATGACTGTGTTAATTTTCTTTAAAGCCTGAAGAACTTACCTGTGATGTCATTTAGTGCTTACTTGTATTGCACTGCTGTCATTTCCCCAGTATGTTTTTCATTTAATTATTTTCCTTTATGGTGTTTTTTTCCCCACTGTGTCATCTTGATGCTAAAAGTGAGTTTAGAATTTTTATACCCTTTTTGCTTCCAAAGTACAGTGTATAGAGAGATACTAAATTTTTGTGCAGTTAAAAGAAAACAGTCTTATAATTTATGCAGACATACTTTTCTAAGGCTGGTAAATGCTAATTACTGTTCCAGAACATGTTAAATAAATTCAGAATGTGACTGGTTTATCGAGAGCAGTGGAGACACACACTTAGAAGTCCAAGGATACTTCGTTGTCTACTATAATAACACATTTAGCTGGAAGTATTTTATTATTTCATTGGAGGCTTTCCAAGTTGACAAGAAGAACAAAGTAATCAGCAAAAGCAGACGAAGTCATTAATAGCAACTATGTCATTTAATGGTAATTTATTTACTGCTCATTATATTTTAGAATTCTGGCATTTCTTTGTCTCTTGGAATTTCTTTGTCAGTAATTGTTTGGAACATCTTACCTAGGTCTTTGTTGCCTATTATCTTGCATTTTTCTCTTTCAGCTTATTGTCTTTGTAAACAAAGACAAATCCTCCCTCAGAATTAGGTAATTTTCTGTAAATTTATCAGTGTGATTTAGATATTAGGAGCCTCTTGGTGAAAAGTGGCATAAATATGAATGAAAATACTAGTTGAGCGAGCAACATTGAGTGATTCATATGTCTTTGTATTGAGATAAGTAAACTAGTACAATGAAAAAAAATTAACTTTTACATTAGAGTGTTACTAGCTTGGTTATTGTGTTATAAATAACAGCCCTAGTTGCAGAAACACCTCAGCTAAGTGCAAACCCTTTCTACATCCAGCACAGTTCATTAGCTTAGACCCAGTGGCATATAAGGTGACAGTAATAACTCTAGGGCTTCCTTGGGTTCAGAGCAATTTTTTGCAGAAGCTCAGCTAGTAAATCTGAAAGATCTGAACAAACTCAGCTCTTCAGACATAGCATTTCCACTAGCAAGAGTGCTGGGGAGTGCAGTGTAGCTGAAGTGATTTTGACTGGAGCTGTGCTAGAGCTGAAAAGGTTCATCAGGCCCTAGGAGATCCCTTGGGTGCACTGAGTAATGTGTCCTGGAGAGTATACTCAAAAACAGATTCTCTCAAGCTCCAACATTAAGCAGGTACCAAATAAAACAGCTAATACCCAGTACTACCAGGAAGCTGGCTAGGCAGCTGAAGAAAAGTAAACTGGGCTCTCTCATTCTAAGAGGAAATAATTTAACATTGCAAGGTAATTTAAGTCATACATGTGTATCACTCAGATGTAGCACAGGAGCCTTTTGCCAGGGTAGGCAGTGAAAAAAAGGTGGTCTGAGTTAGATCTCTAAGGGAAGACTTAGCTAGGCAAGTCGGTGACTGACAGGATGTTGTGAAGTTATAAAGTATGAAAACTTTTCACCACTTCCAGAGGAAGATCTCAGAATTATCCTCCAATGTAATTTGTTCTTTAGCAACCTGCATATGTAACGATCCTTATCTTTGTGCATGTAGATCAAACTTTAATATCCCTCCATGTCTACTTTTCTGTTTGGTAGAGATTTTCATATTCTCAGTGAAAATATTTTGCTTGCCTTTCTCTAAGCATCAAAATTACTTCAGACTCCCATAGAAACTTCCATTCCATGTTGTAGCAAATATTGTAGCCATTATTGTGTATGCTCTGTTCCCCAAAATGTCTTTCCTATATGAAGAAAATTGGATTGGCTTTTATCACTCAACTGCCTAAAGCAAAACATCCTAAAGAAGCAAAAGAAAATCCCTGATGTTAGTTATAACTAGTCTTGGGATGTATTTGCTAAAAAGTAGTGAATTGCAGGTACAATCCAAAGTCTAAAGTACGAGTTTCCTTGGCCTCCTTTTTAGAAAGGTGAAGAGTAATGACTTTGTGAACAGATAGATCTCGATAATGAGAGGAGAAGTGGCACAGCAGTAATAACATCTAAGGTCATTCTCCTGAACTCTCCCAAGCTGAAGAATCTATATCCTCACCCTTAGCAACTGCTTGGTAAGTCAAAATGACATGTTGACTTGTAGGCTTCTCCATCTTATTCCAGAAACTTCTGATTCTTCCTTCCATGGGGAAAATTTGTTACTTTCTATGCTAAGCAGTGAACGAAAGTATAGTAAAAAGGGATAAGTCTGTCAGGTTAATGTATATTTATGTGCTAGGGACTCTACACATCAGCCTGATCTATCATTGGAAATGCACATTTTCTGTGAAGTTTGTGTTGCTTCCTCCTGATAATTGCTATCTGAAGTAGCCTGAACAGGAATTTCTTGGAAAATCCCCACATACCCTGTAAAGGCTCTAGTTACAGTCTGCTAGAATTTAATGAACTTTAATGAAGTTAGTACTATTTACACTATAGTTTGTAGAATGCTCTATCACACTGCAGTACTTGGGAAGGTGATGAAGCAAATAATCCTGGAAGCTATTTCCAAAAACACTATGGACAAGAAGGTGAGTCAGTAGTTCAGCATGGATTTACAATAAAGAAATCGGGCCTGACCAAACTGATAGCCCTCTGTGCTGAGGTGGCTGGCCAAATGGAATCAGAAAGAGCAGTGAATGTTGTTCATGTTGACTCTGACAAGGCTTTTGACGCTGTCTGCCATAACATCTTCAGCAAACTGATGATGTACAGACTGGGTAAATGGCCAGTGAGATGGTCTGAGAACTGGCTGAACTGCACTGAAGCTGGAGGCCAGTCACTGGTGGTGTACCCCAGAGGTCAGTACTAGTACCAGTAATGTTTAACATCTTCATTGGTGACCAGGGCAGTGGTCCACAGTTCACCATCAGCAAATCTGCAGATGATAAAAACCTGTGAGGGGTGGTTAATAGAGTGGGTGATTGTGCTGCCTTTCAGAATGACCTCAACAGGCTGGAGAAGGGGGCTAAACAGAATCCTGGGCATCAGAAGAGGCTATGGACCAATCAGTTGGGAAGATACTTGGCAGAAAAGGCTTTGCAGGTGCTGGTGGACACCAAAGTTGAACATGAGCTGGCAGGGTGCCCTTGCAGCAAAATCAACCAGTAACATCCTGGTCATGCATTAGGGAGAATGATTCCAGCAAGTCAAGGCTGATGATCCTTCCCATCTACTCAGCCCTTTTAAGACACATTTGGGGTACAAGGTCTACCCCTGGGCTCTCCAGACCAGGAAAGACAGACATAACTCGAGTAAATCAGTGAAGGTCCATGGAGATTATGAAGGGAGTGGAACATCTGTGTTATGAGGAGTGGCTGAGAGAGCTGGGATTTTTCAGCCTGGTGAAAAGATGGCTCAGGGAAATCTATCCATGTGTATGAATATACCTTCCAGGAAGATGTAAAGATAGTAGAGCCAGACTTCTCATTGGTGCTCAGTGACACAACAGGAGGCTACAGAGAATAAACTGAAATGTAGGAAATGATATTTAGATGTAAGAAAACACTTCTTTATTTCAAGAGCAGTCATGCTGAACTAAGTTGTTCAGAGATATTTTGGATTCTCCGTCCTTGGGGATAATCAGAACTTTACTGTAGATGATCATGAGCAACCTTCTCTGGTTGACCCTGTTTTGAGCAGGGCAGTTACACTAGACAGTCTCTCATGGTGACTGGCAGAATCCACAGCTCCAGTTCTAGGATTCAGAGAAGGACAACTTCACCTCTGTGGAAAAGAGCAATTTTTGTTTATTAAAATGAATGTCTGGATTTCTGCACTAATAGAAATCAGTGCTCTGTTCAGATTTTTTTTCCAAATTCTGCATCAGTCACAGAACCACATGTTATAACTTTATACTATGTCAGATACATAAAGAGAGATGTATAGAATTATTTCACAGAATTGTAGAAACATTTGGGTTGGAAAAGACCCATAGGATCATCGAGTCTAGCTGCTAACCCAGCAGTGCCAAGTCCACCACTAAACCATGTCCCTCAGCACCACATCTGCATGTCTTTTAAATCCCTCCAAGGATATTGACTCAACCACTTCACTGGGCAGCCTGTTCCAGTGCTTGACAACCCTTTTGCTGAACATTTTTTCCCTACTTTCTCTTAGAAGTATGTTCTCTGTTTTTCTTTAATGAAAACTCAAGTTATTTATGTCTCTGACAGAAACTTTCAATTAATTAATATCAGAATGCACAGCTTCCTATTACATTGGTAGCCATGTGAGTTAACCATGAGACAGCAGTGTGCCCTTGTGGCCAAGAAGGCCAGTGGAAGCCTGGTGTGCATTAAGAAGAGTTTGACCAGCAGGTCGATGGAAACCCCCTCTACTCTTCACTTTGGGAAAACACATCTGGAGTTCTGTGTCCAGTTCTGGGGTCCCCAGTTCAAGAGAGACCAATGGAAGGCTATTGCACAATCCTGTGCAACCTGCTCTTGGTGACCCTGCTTTGTCAGTGTGTTTGGATTAGGTGATCCCTAGAGGTCCCTTGCAATCCCTACCATTCTGTGATTCAAATTTAAAAGCAAATATCCCACTAGTAAAATACCTGTACTTAATTTTACAAACTTGACAATTTGGAATTGTATGTGCGTACATTTAGATGTTTAGTGTGCTTTGGTTTTAGACATGAAACTTGGAAACTGAGATCTGGTTTGGAAGTGGTGGTAGTTTTATCTTCCCTTGTCTCTTACATTACCTCTGTACTCTTTGTGCTTGATGAATAACGGTCTCACCAGCTTGCAAAGCTTTTCAAAATAGTTATAGTGGAGTGGAGATGCATCAAGAATTTTTTCTCATTCAGTAAACTACACTGTTTGTTTTAACAAGGATGTCACTTCCTCCAACTTATCCTGTCAGGTCTGAGAATTAACAGACCTAGGATTTAAATTATGCATTCCACATATTTTTATGGAGACATCATACTTGAGCCAAGTAGTTTTATGCCATTAATATGCTTTTTTAAAGAAAAATATTCTTAGTAAATTGTTGTATGTTTAATGGAAGCCGTAGGAAATAAATACTGCTAATGATCATTTTATGGCTAATTTTTAAATAAGGAAGTTAAAATTCACAGAGGAGTTTGTGTAAAGAAATCAGTGTTGAAGAATGGTTAAGTTTCAACTGAGGTATTGTTTGCAACAATGCAGGAAAGAATCACATTTGAAATTACTTGTTAACTGTTAAAAAAAAAAAGTGAAAATGCATATTTGTAAATCTAAAGGATGTGTAAGCATACCCACACTAATAATGGACACAATAAATACAACAGGGAGTGGAGAATCTATGTCAATAAAACATACATAATACTAGTGTAAGAATGCAACATCAGGCAAATCAATTTTGACAAGATTCTGTTGTCACATTTTAACTGCTCCATGGGAGAGTAACTGAGGAGATACTAATGAAGAAGCATTTTACAAAAATCTCTTTTATCAACATAATTAAGACAGTATAAATGCTAGTGCAAGACAAGTGTCAACTCAAAAGCTTATTTTCCTTTTCTTGTAATAGGTTAAAGCAGCAACAGGTGAAGAGGTGTCAGCAGAGGATCTTGGAGGGGCAGATCTTCACTGCAGGTTTAAAGAAATACTTTCCCAGCATTAAGTTCTTCTGTCCTTTAGACTTTACTAGGATGTATTTTATTTTATTGTATTTTATAGATCTTTTAGATATATGTAGATCTTTTTAAAATTATATTTAGATTTTGAAATTAATATTTTCTCTGTCCTTATCTGGTGCTGATGAATCATTTTATTGTTAGAGTAGCACCCTTACCGTATGTTATGCTAGTTAGGATCTTGTTTCCTTCATTTACTACTTTAAAATACTTACATGTCTAATGTACTGCAGCATCATGCATAACATGCAGAACTTTACTGTTTAGTAGTGAGTGTTAATACAATAACACACATTGAGAAAGATAATATATTTTGCAGATTGCATCTTTCTTACAGTGTTGGAATTTTCTACACACAAGATGAAAATAGTTTGTATTTTTTGTAAGAGAATACTTGTTATCAAAACAAATTCTACACACTTTCTAATTCTAGAATAAAAATTACTGTGCAATGTCACTGAATAATAAATGCTTAATTTTTTCCTCAATTTACTGACATGAGTAAAGAATTATTTTTAATGGCAGTTCATAACATTTCTGTAAATATGTTTTCGTTATAATTTCAAATGAATTTTAATTTCCTCTTGAAGAATGTTTCTCATCTTTTATTTTGTCATATAGATTTTTTACTTGCTAGAGTTGCTATTTTATGTCATGTCTGTTACCTTGAAAATCTCAGGCATGGGTTTTACTTTGAAAGTAATTTCATAACAAAACGTGGAGAGTTGTATTGTAGAATCAGCATTTTAAAGATAAATATAAAACTTTTTAAAGCCTTAGAATTCTGTTTTTAAAAACTCAAATTGTCATTGTCAGGTTTTGGGGTTTTTTTAAGTTTTCATACTGCTATTGTTATTTATTTACAGAAAATCCGGTGTAACAGATCATTATGCTTTGGATGACAATCATGCACTTCATCTAGCAAGGAAAGTTATAAGAAGTTTAAATCTCCGAAAGAAAGTAGACGTAAGTGTATAGAATCTGAAAACTCCACACTGTTTAAATTAGGAATGCTTTTCTTCAGCTGATTTACACAACACATTTTTTTTTGTCTCTGACTAAGTTACAGTTCTTGTCCTTAAAGATTTGTCTAATGTTTCAGTTCTGCAATTACATTCCTGCTGTATTATTCCAAATCACTGGGATTACACGCAAGAGTGAAGCATTTATAACAGTGCTTCAGAATCACAGAATAGCACTTTAAGAATAACCCAGTCTTGCCAGGTGCTTGATTGAATTTTAAGCCCACTTGATCATTCACATTAGACTTTAAAACCTGGTAGAGCATCTTCTTGAATACACACTAATGAAAGGTATAAAAATGAGGGGATAGACCTAAATCATGCCATTGCATTGTACTGATTTTAAAATTCCTTGTAGGAATGGATAGCATATGGGGGGCAGGGGGGGGAATCGCCTTAACTTATTTTGGCAAGAGACATGAGGGGTGTGAATTGAAGATAAAAGCTCAGCAGCTGAAGGAGAGCAAGTTGTAGTATTCAGTTGCATGGCAAAAGTCTTCCTCAGTTTTTCAGAATACCACCTGCCTAAAAGGGCAGAGGGTGAAAGTAAGCAAATGGGAGGACATGCTTAATTTTGATAACATGGAAGGATTGGAGCACAGATGGAGTAGAAACAAAGGTAACGGTAAGTGAGCGTGTTACCAACCTTCAATTTGAGACACTTGATCTCTATGCAAAATGAGGACAAGCCAGGACAGGCATTTTAATGTGGCTGGTGAAAAGAAAACTGTTTTCAAAGCAGCTGGCAAACTAATTATTGCTTGTTTTTTTAAATCATAATGTGGATTAATAACTTCTTTGTTGTGTAAATTGTTCTGTCAAATTGCTACAGGTGACTATAGAACCATCAGAAGAGCCTTTATTTCCCGCTGATGAAATATATGGAATAGTTGGTGACCAGCTAAAAAGAAATTTTGATGTCAAAGAGGTATGGATATAAATGTTCTACAGGCATACACTCAGTTCTCTTGAGGAGATCGCTCTTCATGTCATCATAGTTTGTCTACAGAACTCTCATTTGTAGTATATAGTGAATATTTCAACTTCCTAACATCTTTTAATTGATTTTATATTTTTGTTCAGCAAATCCATTGCAATGGCAATCACATGTTGAAAATGTAATGCTTTTTAGTTATACAGGTTGAGAGAATGATAACATTCTGAAAAAGCTGCCAGGAAATAGGGAACTTCGTGTTGGCAAACTGTTCTATAGACTTGTCAAGTAATGTGATAACATTATTTTTCTGTTAGTCATGTGAAAATAAAGATCAAATATTTAAAGCTGTATGGACTATAAGTGCCCCAAGCAATTTAGTGCTCTCCTAACCACATATGGAGACTGTTGTGCTCTACTGCAGGTCTAATGTAATTATTTGCCTTGTTACCTTCTTCTGACAACACATCCTTCCTCATATTTTGTGTAGATCCCACATTCAGAGCCTTTTTCACTACCAACAAATTATTTATTTCAGGAAGAGTCTTAGTATGTATCTTTCTTAAAATCCTTTGTCAGAAATTACTAGGATTTGCTTTGCATTAAAGGAAAAAAAGAACACTTCTTCTGAGTCTCATACTACACACTCAAAAGCTGTAATAGCTTGGATTTATGTTCTTTAAAGTTTCAATAAATATCTTCATCATATGTATATTTTTCCTCTTCATAAAAGTGAGTTTATTGATTAATGTTTAATAAAACCAGAGGTAGCAGTTTTTCTTTGAAATTTAGCTAGTAAGGAAAACTTTGTTCCTGCATAATTTTAACTGTTCTGTTAGAATATTGTAAATCTTGAAATTCCATTTCTTATAAACACATAGGTAAATGACACTTTAAAAAGTAAATAGCCTTTGCCTACCATCCATACTAGTTATATGGTGGGCTACTTGAAGTTCTCTAAATAGAAAGCATTTGCCTTAAGTTATACGTTAGCACTGTCTTTCTTTCTAAACAAATCTAAAACTTTTAATTTCATTTTATGTTTCTTTTTTTTTCTTAAGGTCATTGCTAGAATAGTAGACGGAAGTAAATTTGATGAATTCAAAGCCTTGTATGGGGATACTTTAATTACAGGTATTTAGTAACATAATTACTCTCTGTGTGTTCCCACTGGTTTTATAGTTGGATTCATTCTGTTTGTCTTACCCATTAATATTTTTATAACATTTTTCTTCAAAAGAATATCAATTCATGTTGCCAAGAAGAAGTGTTAGCTTTATAGCCTATGGTAAAATAAATATATATGAAAATGTATAAGTTTATCTTTCTATTTCAGGATTTGCAAGAATATTTGGCTATCCAGTAGGAATTATTGGAAACAATGGAGTTCTTTTCTCAGAGTCAGCAAAAAAGGTAAATTAATAATTAGCTTCTTTGTCATTGAGGAACAAAACTGGTGAACAGCTTGCTTTTCAAATCACAAACTTTTTAAAATACTGGAAGTAGACTAGCTCCACGTTTTTCACATAAACATGAAATAGTTTAATAAGATGTAAAAATAGTTCACCATATTTTAGAAACAGTGTTCTGTGGATTTTTATGATATGAGGTAGATAGGTCTATACAAGAAAACAGAAAAGTACAGTTAGAAAAACATCATGACAGACAGCTGGAGTGAGTTCAGAGAAGCACAGCCAAGCTGGTGAGCGGTCTGGAGGACAAGTCCTATAAGGTGAGCCTGAGAGAATTGGGATTGTTTAGTTTGGAGAAGTGGAGGCTGAGGGGAGACCTTATCACTCTTGACAACTACCTGAAAGGAGGTTGTAGTGAGGTGGGTGTAGCCTCTTCTCTCAAGTAAATAATGACAGGGCTAGAGGAAGTGGCCTGAAGTTGCACCAGGGGTTGTTTAGATCAGATATTAGGAAGAATTTCTTTACTGAAAAGAGTAGTCAGGCACAGGAATGGGCTGCCCAGGCAGGCGGTGGAGTCACGATCCCTGGAGGTATTCAGAAAACACATAGATGAAGAACACTTCAGGACATGCTCTAGTGGGATGGTGAGGTGGGTTTTATTTGGTTTGTGGTTTGTTTTGGTTTTTGTTGTTGGTTTTTTTGTTGGTTTGGGTTGGGTTTTTTTGGTTTGTTTTTCTGTGAGGTTTTTTTGACGGTTAGATGTGGTGATTTTAGAGGTCTTTTCCACCCATGACAATTCTGTGCTTTGAATTTGTGTGACTGCAACACAGTTAAAATGGTATATACTGAAACTTACAGCTATTACAAGAAAAGTCAATGCTGATTGCATAACGTATCATACTTGTTATAATTCCTGACATGTAGACTGTGAAGTACTACAATAAATCACCTTTTTTTTTTTGTCATAACTGGAAATTTTCAAACCTGGATTACAGTACTCTGTTCATTGCTGTGCCAGAGAATTAATTTTCCTATTTTGTTGTGGCAGTTCCTGACTTAGGCTAGTAAGTGAAAACATCTTCAGTCTCATAAAATCTGTAAACTAAAATATCTGTTTTGTGAATTAAAGAGCATCTGTGATGGGAGTATTGTGATTAGTATTGTGATAAAGAACTTAACTACAGTTAAGAGGCTTTACAGATTGGTCTTGGAGGACTGGCGGTGATAAAGAGTTTCTGGGTATAGTGGAATGTTTATTTCCCTGGTTCTATGTTTGATTTAGTTCTTTACTTTTTCAGGAAACTACTGTCAGTTGAATTTTTCATAATACCAATTATATATGGTAGTTCTGTTCTATCAGGTTCCTTAAACTAATGGTGAGGAAATCAGTATTGAAAATCTATAGGCAAAAGAAAGCCTTGATGAGAGATCTGGAGAAAGGAAGTAATTTTACTTGATTTACTGCTGTAATAAAATAATACATGAAATAGAGTTTCAGATACTGAAGGAATACTTTCCACTTGAAGCACTTCAATGAGTGGCATTGGTTTTGGCTAGCATTTGTTTTAACACAGTTATTTTCAAGCTGAAAATAACTCTTTTCAGTATTTCTAATGATTTCAGTATTTTTAGTGCTGCAACTTTTTTCTTACCAATGAAAAAATGTAAGGAATCTTCTGCTGACTTTGCTGGCATATCAGTGCTGTTGGAGAGGATCAGGCTTCACTTGTTTCCCTTATACAGAGGCATTTTTCAACAGTGTTGCTTCCGTAAGCATCATGGTCTAACAATATTCCTTTTTTTTTCTTTTCCATTTTCATAATAAGTTGTGACATATCTTTTTTCTATGCTCATCACTATGCTTTTTCAGTGCTTCAATGAAAAAGCTAGCTAAACATTATGATTTTTCTCTTTTTTTACTACTTCATTGATTTAGATTATTTTATATATATCTGTGCTAGGAAAATGGTCTTTTCCTAAGAAATGGGGAGAGGTCATCTGCCCTTAGAAAAAGGAAGAGTGTTATAGCAACTGTTAGAGCCATGAGCAAATAGTGTATGTGGGCCCTTCCCAATTTCAGAGAGTAATTGTCTTTTGTACAAGAAGTGGAGAGATACTTTTTTTGTCCCGGCTGTTTTAATTTCCATGACATGGTCTTACAGAACGTGATGTCAGATGCCACAGTGTGAATGGTCTGTGGTTTAACTATGTGTTGACTGAGTCAAAATAGTTGAGCTTTTGAATATTTGCTGTAATGCTTTTTAAGGATTTTATTTGTGCTTTACCTTGGACACATATTTTGCATTTTCTTACTTCTGCTAGAGTGAATGCATATTTCAGAGTTGACTTGGATCAAGTAGTACAGTACTTCATGATGCAAATACTCCCATGAACTTCAGTGGAGGGAGACATCACAGACTTCAGAATGCTGGTAGTGATAGCTTCAGGAATCCAACTTTTCATGGCTTTTGGTTTGTTTTTTTTTTTTCTTCACAGGGTACACATTTTATCCAGTTGTGTTGCCAGAGAAATATTCCCATCGTGTTTTTGCAGAATATTACAGGTGAATAAGCTCAATATTTTGAAGTTTCACCATGTTGTAGGCTTTGCTGTTGACTGTTGAGGCTATGACTTTTCAACAGCATCTTGTGTGCTTTGTTGTACCTACATCTCCAGCCTGTTCTGAAATCAGCCTGTAAGCAGCTGGTGAGGACCTCTGGAGATCGTCTAGTCCAACCCCTAACCAAGGCAGGATCACCTAGAGTAGGTTGCACAGGAGGGCATCCAGCAGAGTTTTGAAAGTCTCCAGAGACAGAAACTCCACAACTTCTCTGGACAGCCTGTTCCAGGCTCCATCACCCTCACAGGAAAGAAGTTTTTCCTCATGTTGAGGTGGAACTTCCTGTGTTCAAGTTTGTGTCTGTTACCTCTTGTGCTGTCACTTGCCACCACTGAAAAAAGACTGGTCCCATCCTCCTGATAGCTATGCTTTAAGTATTTAAAAGCATTGATAAGATACCCCCTCAATTGTTCCCTTCTCCAGACCAACACTACCCAAATCCCTTAGCCTTTCCTCATAAGAGAGATGTTCTAGTCCGCTAATCATCTTTATAGACCTCTGCTGTACCCTCTCCAGCAATTCCCTGTCCTACATGACATTTTCCTGTCATACATAATATGACACATAGCACAGTGTAATAATATAAAGTTAGTAAACCTCTTTTTTTCATTTTATAATTCTTTAGGTTTCATGGTTGGTAGAGAATATGAAGCTGGAGGGATAGCAAAAGATGGTGCCAAGATGGTGACTGCTGTAGCTTGTGCCAATGTACCTAAAATAACAGTGATTATTGGTGGTTCTTATGGAGCTGGAAACTATGGGATGTGTGGAAGAGCATATAGGTAAGTATTACTTCAAATTATGACAGGACTAAATTAAGAGAACATAACCTTGAAGTAACATTCAGAAAAACTATCTAAACTCTTGCAAAAATTGTGCTATTTGGGAAACAAAACAGTTCTTAGTAAACAGTCATATGTAAATAACAACCTGACAAACCTTTTCAGATTGATTAGGTTCCTGATTAACTTTGAATTATGTGGCAGAGCAGGTCTTCCAACAAGCAGATGTGCTGATGTGTTTTTCTCCCATTTTAGCTATTGAAGGGAAATTGTAGAATCCTAAACAATCATTAGGCAGTATGGGCTAGTCCTTTATTCTGCATTCATATGAAGAGTACCAGCTTCTGTAAAAAATCCTTATTCCCTTTAATGAGCCTCTTTTATGAGTGATGTTTGCGGAACCCTTAAATATTTATTTTTCTGACCCTTTGGACATGACTCACATAAAGGTGGGGGTTTTTTTCGTGGGTTTTGGGTTTTTTGTTTTTTTTTTTTGGTTGTTTTTTTTTTGTTTTGGTTTCATTTTTCAAGGTCCCTAATACTATTGAAATTGTTGTTAATATTTTTAAGGACAAAAATTCCGGGGGAAAGGGGGTGCAGAGATGCAAGGAGGGGAGAAATATTTTAAATGTGATTGAATATAGGAAATGAGCAGAATTTTCACATTTTCAAACATAATGCTGCAAGAACTGTATTACATTAATTTGCATTCTTTAAAAAACAGTACATTGTAAGATTGTTGTGCATAAAAATTACTTCTTAGTTGAGTGAGAATTAGTTCTTTACTAGGAAATAAGGCAACGTCTAACTTCAGTATGTGTATTTTTTCAGTCCAAGATTTCTTTATGTGTGGCCAAATGCTCGTATATCGGTGATGGGAGGGGAACAAGCCGCAACTGTTCTAGCTACAATAGCTAAGGACCAAAAAGCAAGGGAGGGAAAACAGGTACCTCTTCCTTCTTTTACCTGCAGTAATGTCATTATCATTTACACTGTCACTGGAGTTGCTCACTTTATAAACTGGGAAAAGATGTTACGGAGTGAGACACTATCATTCTCCTAATGCCAGCAATGCATTGACAAACACAAAGCATTTGTGAAAAGTTACTGTTTACATCTTTTAAATGTGAAGATCATTCATGATATTTCTTGTCTTTGTTTAAAAAAAAAGTATTTTTCCATCTCTTTGTATTTTGTGCATCAGATTCTTAGCTCTGCCCAAGATGAGCAGCCAGGGATCCTCCCTGATTTGGGAGTATGAGGAGAAATATGTGAGAATATGGAGAACATAGGTCTTTCCAATTATTTTTAAGAAGGCAGTTTTATAGAAAGCTGATCTTCAAATTACTCAGTGAATGAGAATTAGGAAACTTATAACAGCAGAAATCTGTAGGGGTTTGTAAAGGATTTTGACTCATTCCCACATTTTATTTGAAAAGCAGTGATATTTTGTTTATAATAATATTTTCTAGTTTCTCTGCACACTCTTTTCTGCTGTGTTTTTTAAATTGGGTGGTTTATGTTTATACTGGTGCCTTGGTCCCATAAGAAGTGATTTTATAGTGATGTCTTAAAATTGCTTGTATTTATCTTGATCAGTTACTCAAAATAATGCGGTATGTACCTGTTATCTCAACAGTTCTCTTCCTTTTCTACACTTTACTTGGGCTTTCTGTGAATAGAATATATTCACCCTCATCTCTCTCTATCTTAATTTCCCAAATCCCTAAAATGGATAGGGTGACATCCAGAAAGAAGTTAGAAAAAATAATTGTAGTTAGCATCAGTAAAATGTTTTAGAAACTTGAAATTTTTCTGAATTGTAGTGGTGACCACTCTGGATCACAGAGAAACCCAGTGTCAGAACAGTACAGGCTTGTTTTATTAAAAAATCTTGCCAAAGGCAACTCAGAACAGGATTATTCAGTACAGTAATTTCCAGTGATTTTTCAGATGCTAATCCTCTATTGTTCTCAGACTCAGTTAAGTATATTTTTACTCTCGTTTTCCCACACACTCATTTTGAAAAGTAGTATTTTAATTTCATTGTCAAATATTCTAAATTGATAATCCTGTGTAAAAAGAGAGGAAAAACTTTGGGGAGATCATTTAAGTAATTTGTTCAAGTTTGATGCTGCATATAAAGCTCTGCTGTCAGAAAATATTAAAGAGTATCTTATCTGTGTTCATTTACTTGTTTTTTCAGTTATCCGAGGCAGATGAAGCAGCTTTGAAGGAGCCAATCATTAGAAGGTTCGAGGAGGAAGGAAATCCTTATTATTCCAGTGCAAGGTAACATATAAGTTGACTTTTCAAAATCACAGGGCATACCAATAACATCTAAATCTTGGTGTTGAAGAACAGCAGAACAGAGAGACGTGAAACAAAGACTGTGTTCAATGTGCAGGAGTACATTACAACAAGCTTCAAATCAGTGTTTTGTCTTGACTTCTCACTGAGACTTTGTACTATGTACTGTTTCAGAAGAAGCCATGCACTTGCAGGAGTTATTCTACTGGTTCTTTAAGTAAGGGTATGCTAGCATGGAGTTTATATTCTATGTATTTTTCATTCTGGGTAATTTTTGTATAATTCTCCCCGGTGCAGTGTATATGGTTATCTTTCTAAAGCCCATTGAGCAGTGCAATAAGTGGCTGCATGTGTGTTAGGAAGAATTCATTTTAGCAGAGTTCTGCAAGTAGAAGAGACCAGTGGTAAAGGAGAAGTTTCAGGAGGACCTGAAGACATTTGCAAATCTTGGGTCATGATCTTGGTAGGTGACTGTATTGGTTGACAGCAAATTGGATAAGGTGTTAGATGATGGCTGCATCATGTTCATGCTTGTTAAGTCCTTTGCAGTATTTTGTGCTCAGGTTAATGGAGTATTGGTAAATTGGAACTAGTAAGGCTAATGAAGCAAGGTGGCATCCTGGAGCATTACCTCTGGAAGCTAGCTTGGAAGCTTCCGTGGCCTCTGGTTGTTAATCTGTATTAGTTTCATCTTCTCTGTACTCATCTTCCTGCACATCGTTCTGCTTGTGGTATCCAAAAGGTAATTCCCCACAGGCTCTGCTGCTAATGATGGTAGAGGGTAGCATATAATAACAGGGCTTCACTGTGCCTCTGTGGCTTCTCATTTTGCAGAAAGAACATTAGTCTCATACAGCTGTGGAATCTGCTCTGTGTATGGTTTTGTGTGCCTGAATTAGAATTACTGATGGTTTTCTTACCTACAAACTTGGAACTCTGGAAACAAACTGAGTACAGAGTGATTAGAATGTGATAAACTTTGATGGGGGCATCTTGGGCAGAAACTATCTGAACAGGTGGGTGCAAGATACTTCATCAGTGTCATAGAGAGGCCAGTTACAGAAGGAGTTTGGGAGCCATTTTATTTAACTTGATACCTGCTTAATCTGATATATGACAAATTTGATACAGAAGCACCAGTAGCATAGCATCAGCAAGCTCCTTCATGAATCATTTACCATGATCTGAAGGAAGATACAAAATTAATGGTAGCTTTAACTCTGTTTTATGTCAGGATAGTGGAATGAACTTGACTGAAATAATTGTACCTGGAGGATCCATATTCATTTAATGTTTAATTAAATGAGAGCCTTCATCACATGGAAGCTCTTGCCATTTTGCTCTGGCAGGTGCTCCGATGCGATAAGGAATCTCAGTAGCACAGTGTTTGTGGTATCATCTAGGCAGGTTTCAGGGCCGCAGTCTTACAGGATGTGGCTCATGGATTTCGAGAGACTTTTAATGTTGTCACTGTTTGGTCGCTGCTTCCGGCAGAAGCCTTTGCGGTAGTGTTGCAGATATTCTTGATTTACTGAGGTTTTATGCACGTGTAGAACTTCCACTGCCACCACATTACAGTTTATTCAGGTTTTTGCGTATAATCATTGAGGATACTCAACACTACAGGCTTGGGGAAGAGTGGCTGGAAAACTGCCTGGTGGAAAAGGACCTGGGAATGCTGGTCAGCAGCCAGCTGAACATGAGCCATTGGCTAATGTTCTGATACAAGCCAAGGTGTCCAACAGCATCCTGGCTTGTATCAGAAATGATGTGGCCAGCAGGACTAGGGAAGTGATTGTCCCACTGTACTTGGAGCTGAGGCTGCACCTCAAATACTGGGCTCAGTTTTCAGCCCCTCACTACAAGAAAAACATCAAGTGGCTGGAGCATGTTCAAATAAGAGCAGCAAAGCTGGTGAAGGGTCTAGAGAACAAGTCTTGTGAGGAGTGGCTGAGGGAATGGGGTTTCTTTAGCCTGGGGAAAAGGAAGCTCAGGGGAGACCTTGTCATGCTCTACAACTGCCTGACAGGAGGTTGTAATGAAGTGGGGGTCAGTCTGTTCTCCCAAGTAAGAAGTGATGGAACAGGAGGAAACAGCTCCAAGTCCCATCAGAGGAGGTTTTGCACTGGAACAGGCTGCCCAGGGAAGAGGTGGAGTCACTGTCCCTAGAGGCATTTAAAAGACATGTAGATGTGGTGCTGACGGACATGGTTTAGTGGTGACCTGGTAGTGCTGGGTTAACAGTTGGACTTGATGATCTTAAAGGTCTTTTCCAATCAATACAATTCTATGATTCTTTGTGAAATATTGAATTGTTACTGACATGGACTTTCTAGTGGCACATGGGTTTAGATTTTTTTTAACAAAATTCTTTTTGATTTAAATTTCATAGTTTTTTCCCCAAACTGAGAGATGGTATTAGCTGTTGAAAATTTTTGTACTATCTCTTTTACTACCCATTAAAAGTCAATCCTAGTACCTTTGTCACAAAACCTCATGCCCTCAGGCAAGAAAGAAAAATGAAAACACGTATTGTCATCTTTTTATAACTGGATTTGAAGGAGAAGAATTTTCCATTGATAAAATAACATCGAAAAAATGATTCAAGCTGTCTGTATTTAAACTTAATCCCTACCATTGAGGGGAAGATGAATGGTTTGAATTTTTTTTCTTTCTTTTTTTTTTTTTTTACATTTGAATTTTTTCATGTGTTCACTGGAAACAGTCATAGTCTTTTTGTACTCATGACTGAAAATAACTGGATTTACTTAACACTCAATGTATTCAGTATTTCAGTAACATGAAAACTTACTTTCTCCTAAAACCCAACAGACTTTGGCTGGTATTTACAATAGTGTGTTACTAATCCACAATAAAGTAGTTACACACCTAAGAGGAAGTTTAGAATTTTAAAAGGTGTAGTGATTTTTAGACCTGACACTTGAGTATTTAACACCAGCTTTGTGCTCTCTACTGAGCAACTTTTACCAGATTATGTTCCAGAATATCTGGCCATTTTGTGAAGTTAAGTTGCAAATAGAGAAGACATCTCAGTAAATAACCTAAGTTTGCCTAGCCTAGGGTTTAAGAAGTGCTCTTAATGCTAGATGCCCTGTCCTTCATTTTAAAAAGCAGGGTAGTTACATTTTTCTTACTGTGCCAGTGGCTTGGAAGGGAAACAACACACACAGATGTGAGCTGGCTGAGAAGTAGTGTGGGGCTTGTGTGTGGTTAGGTTCATGTTGTGCTGCACTCAAGCTAATGAGCCCATCTGAGGCTTGAAGTCAAATGTCAGAGCTGAAATCCCGCTGAGGTTCATCTGGCTAAAAGCAATTAAAGTGAAATGCCCCTTTTCACTGAGGAGTACTTGTGAGAACAGTGTGTGACTGGCTTAGGTCAAGACAGGCCAGGCTGGTTACTCTCTCTCCGTGTGGGTACAGTCTGCATTGTCTAGGAGCTCTTAATTGCTCTCTGCTGCCTTGTAGAGATAATTGGGTGTATCAGTAGATATTTCTGCCTTAATTTCATGCCTTCCTGACAATATTACCCTGTGTGTGTGCCTTGTGCCTTCACTTATTGCTAATTCCTAAGCAAGTTCTCACACTGACAGCTCAAAGATTTCATTACTGTGGAGTAGGCTGCCCAGGCAGAAATGATGAGATGAAGTAAGATCACAGTTTTGCAGCAAATAATTTATCTGAGGGAGGGATTTACCCACTCTGTACCTTGGAGCCAACCCCATTGTCAGCCTGTGTCAACAGCAGCTGATTGGCAAGCATTTGCTGCAGGTCAAGGAGAAGCAGCAGCCTGTTCCCTTTGCTCTAAAGGATGCTTCCTCTCTGGTCCCAAGCTGGTAAATATAACAAACAGTTGACCATCAACCAAATGTCAGGGTGCTGTATGGAGGCTAAACCTGGACAACCTTGCTTTTGTCAGATGCTAACTAGATCCCTCCACCAAAAAGACCAACAAGAAAATGCCAACAAATGGCTTTGCATTGCTGAGAGGATGGAGTGACAGATGGGCAGAAAGACTGCTGTCTGTATCGCTGCTCAGGTGCAGCTGGTTTGGAGGCTTCCTTGCATTGTGCTCTTACAACAATATGGGGACCAGTCTGCCTCACCTCTAATGTCCATTGAGATGATTGTGACCCTTCTTTGGCTTTGAATCAAGTTTTTAGCAGTAACAATGAGAGGGAAGGAAAATGCCTAAATGATCTTAGATTGCAACCAAATTTCCCTATTTACTTTGCTTATATAATTTGGCTTATAAATCATAATTTCTTCTATGTGCAGGATGTCAATACTGTTCCCTACAGTTGTGTTTTCTAATCAAACTTTAATCAATTATTTGATTAGAACCTTTCACAGTGAGCAGTCTTAATTAACAGGAGTCATTAGGCAGCACCCTTTTTAATGAGTTACATTAATCTGCTTACAGGTTTCTAAAAGTATTTCAGCTATTTGCATCTTAACAAATTATATGAGCATTTTACTTATGGGTACTTCATTTCTTTTACTCACAGTGTCTTGGTTACAAATATTTTGTGAATGTTGTTGTGACTCATGTTCTAGCAATGCAGTTTTAATAGATAGTTTAATTATTAATGTTACAACCCAGTAGAGAGTGTAGTTTTCTTTAAACAAAGAGAAGCAGAAGCCAGGAGTGACCATATGAAAGCAGCTTGACTTCCATGCAACATAAAATGTTTATGGTTGTCAATACAAGTTAATTGTGTTGTTACAAAAAAACAAATCTGCCATTAAAATGTCCTTCATGTTTAGAAATGTTTAGTACAATGGTAGTCACTATGAAGTTGCAGCTTTGAAGATACAGCATTAAGTGGGTGATTCATTTCATTTTGATTCAGTTCATCCCTTCCCTCCCTAGGCCCTCAGTAGATTTATTCAACACTTCTAAGAAGTATGAATTCCTTCATTCGATTTCAATGTGTTTCATAAATAAAAAAGTTTATTGCAAGTGTTCATTAAAAAGAAATTGATATGCAGAGCAAACCTGTAATAGTCAAAAAACATATTTTGCATAAAAATAGAAATTACTGTATTTGAGATTGTTCTTACAGGTTTAGGTTTTTTTGCAGTCCTGAGAAAACAAAGGGTTTGTGTTGATTTGACCTCACAAAACTACTTGATTTTCACTATTAATAGAGGTCTTCTCCATCCCTTTAGTGGGTTAACTTGACTATATTCATCAAAACTAAAACACAATCTAAAATACAAGAAGAAGGAGAGAAAAGCACCAGCAATAAACTTTAGTAATACATACTTCATGATGCTGAAACTGTAGGAAATACTCTATCTTGGCCATTCCGGCACACTAGGTTATGAATAGGTATAACCCCTGTCTTGGGGGAAAAAGGATAATTCAGACATCTCTTAAGTCTCAGCAAAACCAAGTTTTGAATAAAAAAGTTTCAAATTGTTTTTGCTACATGATAAGAATCACTCTGAGTCTCTTTTTGATGGAGTATTTTTAAAATATGCCAAAATATTTTAATGAGTTATTACTTACAATTGAGAGCTACAGTTAAGAGAGAACTTATCCACAGGAACCAGTCTGCAAGAGCTTATGACTTTGCACTTCATCCAGTATATGATATAGATAGTTCTGGTGCATCTTCTGCAACAGAATTTGCTGTTAGTTCCACTTTCAGGCAGACACAAGTGTGGCTGTTAGAATATTCCAGCAGTTTACTAGTCCATTAAAAAGGAGATACTCACTGAGAATGCTAAAACAAGAATAGATAAGATAGAGCTACGGTTTCCTTATATTTGTAATTTGGATTTCTTCTTTTTTTTTTTTTTTTTTTTTTTTTTTTTTTTTTTTTTTTTTTTTTTTTTTAAATAAGATGTTTCTTTTCCTGGCTTCTGTTCTTCTGGTCAGTGAGTGCCCTGGCTACTGTGGTGTAAAATTGATTTAATCAAGCTTTTGGGTTTTGTCTCAAAAATGAAACAGTATAGTTTTGCCCAATTAACAGCAAAGTCTTCCCTTCTCCAAACCTCTTTATCCATTTGTACTTCAGCTTTGCTCTTGTGCCTCATTTAGGGTAACAGTCCCCTCTACTTGGGTAGCTGCTCCATGATAAAGTATATTTATAGTAGAACATTCTTTCCAAGTCAGGTGTCTTTTTTTTTTTGCTCTCTCTCTTCTATTTGCAAAACAGGCTGCTAAGCTGAGTCTGAACCTTCATGCCTCATCTTGTTACACGTCTCCTTCCACTTTGTGCATCCTGAAACTGATACATGTATTTCTTGTGAAATAAAAAGCATACAGTGTCAGTCTCTTAATATTTTTATCTGATTTGATGAGTATTACTTTCACAGCAAGTGGAAAAATAAAACAAAGGTGGCAAACACTGAGAAGTGTCTACTGCTGCCTTGAGTTTATCAGCACATACTTACGTACAATCTTCAGTTCTCTTTCTTTTGGGGGTGAGGTTGGCACGTTTAGTATTGAGACCCAAGTGCAAAATGTGTCATTTCCTATCTAATAGGTTTTTTTCAGTTGGTTTTCAAACAACAAGAAATTTGCAAATGGAAACCTCAGTCAGAAAGAAATGGCTGTGCTTTCTTTTGGCAGAGTCAGTCTTAGTTCCCTATTCATGACCCTTTAAAAGGGTTGAACATTAACCAGTGCTGAAGTAGGTTCAAAAAAAGAATGCCAAATAAGTCTCTCTAGGGAAAGGTAACATGAAAGAGGAGCATCGCTGTCTTTACCAAAGATACTGTGCACACATTTTGCAGACCTTGATGAAAATGCATGCTTGTTTAAGTGAGACTGAGTTGCAATGAGTAGTGTGGTATCTTGTTTAACTGTCTTGCTGGGGAGGTAGTAATATAGTATTTAAAGTTTTGTGGCCTGCTGGGGGTTTTGACAAAGATCTTATTTTGGGCAGGATGGAAGCTGTCATTTGGAATTGATGCCACAAGTACTTTTATTTTTCTCATAATATCAAAGAGACTATTTACAAGTGTTTGTGATTTGGGGACTTTGGAATTTGGTAATTGCTCATTCATAATTGAATTGCCTTCTGGGCTGGGTTAAGGAGTGTATTACCTTACGGTTGTTTAGAAATGGACTTCAGAAAAAATAAATACAACAAATACTGAAAATTCTTGAAAATTAGTCTGGCTATTACAATGATGAAAGGATAAACACTTGTATCATCCTCACCTGGCAGTTGCACTAACCTGAATAACATAAATAATGAGGTGACATAGTCCTTAATAAATAATCCTTAAAGCTATCATTCTTAATAGAATAAAATAGGCCATTGGCTAAAGGTCATCTTCCATGTGAATATTAAAACAAAGAGGGTCTCTCTTCTCTAAGGTGATAGCTTCATACTAAAGTATGAAGAATCTCATTGAAAATATGTAGACCTGACATTCTTTATTTGTTCAAAATTTGTGCTTTGTTCTTCTCCAGAGCAATACACAACAGTCTGTTGCATTGATGATTAAGGTGAATTAAATCCATGGCTTCAAGTATAATTTGTCTCTTTAGCCCACTCCCTTTAGTATAACTACAGTCTCATGTGCTTCAAAATCTACCCACTGTTAATTTCCTTTAATTCTCATTGTTTTATTTTTATTTCTAGATTATGGGATGATGGAATTATTGATCCAGCTGACACAAGACTGGTTTTGGGCCTCAGTCTCAGCGCAGCATTAAATGCACCTACAAAGAAGACAGAATTTGGCGTTTTCAGGATGTAAACTTAAATGTACATTCATCAGAATTGCCTCTGTATATTATTTTAATTGGGGCAGGAGAGCAAATTAACCAAAATGTTGGCGTGCTTAAAAGACAGAGATTTATACAACACTATTTTTAATGGAAATGTTAAGTATTTTCACTGAGTAAACTGCACACAGGGCTTCAGCGTTTTGGTAGTGATTTGAGATCAATCACCTGTAGTACTTGTATAACACTTCATTGCATGAATAAACTGCAACTTCTAGTATTAAGTTTAATGTTTGACAAGAAACCATTGATACTATCCCTTATCTAAATAAATCTGCAAAATAAGTTGCATTTTTGGTGCTTATCAGCCCCCTTATTTCTTTTAATTCTTCTTTGTATGTCTCCTATTAATGCAAAATATTTTTGCAATCTGACAAAAAAATAAAATCCACATTTGCTAGTAAATAATTTTTGCAAAAGAGAAGTGCTGTAAGGGCAGCCAGGTAGTTCATCACAGTGTGAAATTACAGATTTCACACAGTTGTTGGCATTTTGGCCTTAGTCTGGCTTTCATCCAAAAACCATTGCTCTTCTCTGTGGTTCCCTGAAGTCAAAACAAGAGAACCTGATGGATGCATAGTGTTTTCTGGAAGAGCTGGGGAGCATGTGCTCATGTCTGTGGGAGCTGCAGGTTGGTGAGAGCACTTCTAAGGACGGATGCTGGCTGCAGAGGTGTTGCAACACCTTGCTGTGCCATCCTTCTGGCAGTTTTAGTTTCACGAAGACAGAGCATTCTCCCTGCATAGATCAATGCTTCCCACAGACCACATGCCTGAATCCCACTGACTTTAGAGCAAAAGGAGTGCTCTAGTTAATCTTATCTATTTGTTGTAGTGTCATGTTTTACAGGAATTCAGTGTGCATCATTTCATTTGTTCTCTTTAGAAATACTGGACCTTGTAGAAAGTAAACTCTTGGCATGTAGAGTGCCTAGAGTAAGGAGGCAAATACTGCGCTAGCTGGGACTAGGAAGATTTTATCTAGCATTGCCCTACAGCTGCACAGACAACCATAAGCAGAAATACTCTTTTCTGAGAATAAAATGCAAGAAGACTAAATGTACATGGGTCGAGGTCCTCTCCTGTGCTGGCTTGTGGGG
Source organism: Ceryle rudis (assembly GCA_033439905.1). Classification (NCBI taxonomy): domain Eukaryota; kingdom Metazoa; phylum Chordata; class Aves; order Coraciiformes; family Cerylidae; genus Ceryle; species Ceryle rudis. The sequence continues at coordinate 5,553 of JAAGNO010013254.1, read as the reverse complement.
TGAAAGAAGATTGCTAGTAGAAGTCAGCGTTCTGGATGACATGCTAGCTGCAGTCTTCCTAGACTTGTGTGGCAGAGGAATTCCCCTTGGACCCAAGATGGGAAAGGAAGGTCTACTGTCTACCAGCCCTCTCAGTTCTGTCTTGGCCAGATGCAAAACTGAGAATGAAATAATTCTTTGGAATGTGGATTTTCAGTGTAGAGTACAGACAGCCCAGCATACGTTCAGCTGTGCAGTCTCTGGTACACCTCTACAGGGCACTAAAAGACCAGTTTTCTCTTTCATTTTACTGGGAAGAAATCTGTCCAAAACCTGGTGTGTTCTGCATCACTAGAAAGATAAGTTCTCTAGCTTTGTGCACACAAAATCTCACTATCCTACTCACATGTATGTTCTTAGTATATGAAACATATATCTAGCAGAGAGTAATAGTTTAAAATCTGCAGTGAATGGCAACTAGACACAGAGCTGTGCTTTTGTTCCACTGATTCATGTCACTAAACAAATTTGTAAACATACTGGGCATGGCCCCAGGATTTCTTTATCCTAAAAATACAGTGACATTATTTATGGTTGCTGGGCTTCTGAAATGCCTTTAAAAGTACCTTACTTTTAAATATGTATATATAAAATATAGACAGGGAGAACAAAGGTTTCACATCCTGAAATGATTGCTCTTAATGGCTTCTAATAAAAAGAAACACTCTATTTTCTCCTACTGTGTTTGAGTAATCAGTTCAGGTGCCTGTTGTCTTTCTGCTCTAAATTATGGGAGTCACTTTCCGCAGGCTGTTACTCCCAAAGCCACAAGATGTACTGCCTTTTTCTGCTAAGAAAATGGACCTCTTCAGAATATTATTTTTGCTCAATGAGACTGGTAATTAAATCACTACCAGTTAGGACAATAGCAGATAAAACTGAGGTACAGATAATGGAAGCAGATACACTTGGGAGGATTTGTTCATGGGAGAATGATAAATTCCTATCACTTGTTAGGTCTGAAAAGACAGATGTGTTTGTCAAAATTTATTCCTCTAAATAGGTGTGCAAGCCAAGTTAAAACATGTCTTTGAATAAATAAGAATGTTCTGCCTTAATAATACTTACCCTTGGAAGCTTGTTAAACTTGTGCTAATGAATTTCATTTGTTTAGTATCCTAATGGCATGTTCTGGTCAGGGGAGGTTACAGAGCAAGACCTCCACTGCAGGCAGAGGTTCAGGGAATCACTCACAATGATCCTTCTGCTGCTGCCTAGCAGACTGGTTTGGAATAGCTTTTGCAGGTTGACGTGCTGTGCTGTGTGCGTCGTCACTGGCTGCACACAGTGCCCGTTGTGTGTGATGGCACTGTTGGCAGAGGTGGCCTCTTCCCACACAGAGGTTTCCTGAAAAACCTTGTTCTCTGTGGACCCACCAGGACTGAGGAGTTGGATCCCGTGTTCATACCACATTTGGTGATGTTGGTAGATATATTTATGCTATCTCAAAGTAGTCACCCACACCTCCTGTGTTGCCTCTGCTGTCAGGAACCTTACGCTCTTGCACCTTTTATTCAGTTTATTTACCATGGACTACATTATATAGTCATTCTCACTTCCCATTGGCATTGCTCTACCAGTAGGTTCTCTGTTGGATATTTAATGAAAGGAAATCTTAAATAAACCCAAATAAAAGGTTGCTACCACTGCAAGGGCATAAGATACTTGACAACAGAGGCAACGTTAAGAGCTGAGTGAGTGACTATTTCAAGACTTGCCCTACCCAGTTCCCATATACATCACCTATTCACTGTAGTATTGGACAAGTTCACAACTATTAATCTCTTACTGAAAGGATGATACTTAGGATGACAGTGATTTTTCAGATGAAAAATGAGGAGCAAGAGAAACAGCTTTGCTGTACCAAGTGCACAAGCTTTGGCGGACCAGGACCTTCTGCTTGGTGCTTTAGGCTTCCAGTGGACCTTTCTGCTCCCACCCAGTCTCACCTTGGAGATTGCTCTTCTCAGCTGTATGCATACCCCTTCCTCAGAGCAGTGGCAAGACCAAGAGGTTATCTAGTTCCAACTCTCTTTGATAGCTGGACATGGCATATTTAAAAGAGGTCAACATCTGAGTACAAGGAGTTTTAAAATGGCCAGTACTGTGACCTTGAGGGTATTTTCAAACACCTCTGTAGAAGGAAGTGGAAAGCTGTGAATGAGGTGGGCTGAGCTGATAGTTACGACCCCAGGGACTGTTGCAGTAACTAAAGGTGCTTCTCACCTGGGCTGAGATGGGGATGGATCATAAAAACCTACACCTTGCCATTTTCCTTTTTATTCTCATGGCAACTGGGGAGTTGCTGGGAACCACTGGGTGCTATAGTGCGGTCACCAACCAAAATTTGTGGCAGTTTGTACAATAAATATCAAGGCAAAGTCTCTAGTACACAGTCACTATGAGGATGCCAGGCCTACTTCAAAGGCTGAAATGAGATGTGGCTGGTGCACAGCCTCTGCCGTACCACTGCCTGCACAAATGGTGAAGCTGTGAACATCATTTATGAGAAACCACTGGATGCCCATTGCCACATGTCTTCCACCCATCTTGGGGTTAGCTTCATGTAGCCTCAGTGTCTGTGTTGGCATTTGGGTATGTGCTGTTCTTGTGAGAACCCGTCTTTTATTTAGATGGCATTTTTCCAATCTGTTACTCATCAAGATGAATTTGTATCTCCTGCTGAAACGTTTTCTTTCAATTATGCCTCTGGACTCTATTACTGCTTCAAGTGTGGCAAAACCCTGATTTATCTTAGATTTTCCTCACTGTTCCAGATTTCAGGCAAAGAAATGTCTTGATTCAGAAAACCAATGATGGTACATTATATTAATTTTAAAAAAGAAAAAAGAAAAAAAGAGGTTTATAAATTAAGGCAATTCAACAAAGCACTTACAAAAGCCCTCTGCTTTTCAGCAAAGCCTTAAAGCATCCACTTAAAGCCAGATGTCCACTTACATGGCTCTGATTCAGTAGAGCACTTGAACAAATGCTTCACACTAATCTCTATGGTCTAGTAGTCATAAAATCCATCCAACTCTGTGTCTAAGTCAAGCCAAAACCAAAGCATATAAATGTATCAGAACTGCTCCATGTATACTTCATTATTTTGACACCAGCATCAACAGAAACCTCAGTTATTTTCCTGCTTTTAGAGGTACATTCAATTAATTGATCATGATGGAAGACTGCGATTATGAAAAGCATAATACTGTGTCCAACTGCAAAAATTACCCACTTGTTATAATACAGATGTTAATGCACATTGGCTGTATCCTGTTTGTACCTCATCTGCAATCACATTTGTGTGGAGAAAATAAGTTAACTTTGAAAAGCTTGAATTAATGCATCGCTACAACAGAGCTATCCATGTCAGCATTTCATGTGGATTATCTGGAGCTGAGCTCTGTAGTGCCAAGGGCAACTTTAATTTCATAGTCAGTTATGACTGGCTACTGATACTGTCAAAAAGCACCTGCCTTTTTGCAGCTGTAAACAGTGATACTGCATTTTTATGCGTTGCTCCTGTTCCACTCCTCAACACGGTAGGTTCTGACACTCTTATTTAACATTCAGCTGTCCTGCATCCTGCGACTTTCTTTACCCGTTAGTGCTGGAGACAAAGTCGACAGGAACAGCCAAGTAGAGCAGGAGACAATGACCTTTGCTGAGACAGTGTGATACAGACAGTAACAGGCACAGAAACGTACCGTTCTGTGGGTGTCTGTAGCCAGGCAGATCCGATGACTTTTGGAAATAGAAATTTGTAATTGCCTTCACATTCAACAATAATTTTACCAGGGGAACTAACAAATTCAGCTTTTTACTTAAAGTGCAAGTTGGAAAGAAGACGATGTTTTCTGAGCACCTGTGTGATGTTTTCAACACTGCATGAGTAATCCTCATACTATAAAATATGACTTGAATTTTTGCTCAGGCTTCACAGATGCTGCTTTCAAGGTTGAATGGGCCATATATCTGCCTCTCTGTATGAAGCATTGTGTTTTTCTTAGCCTGTGAATATTTCTCTGCTCTAAGAAACTTTGCTCCTTCAAGCCCATCATTCCCAGTGCTTCATGTAGCTGCATTTTTGCTCCCGTCTGGAATGTGGAATTCGCTGTGAGTGGTTCACCACAATCCTTGTGTCTGACATCTTAGTGTTCCCTGTGGCAAAATCAGACTGGGGGATTCATGCAAACATGCAGAGGATCTCTACTCCAAACAGCAATTACAAATGAGACCTCTGCTGGATGTGATGATCAATAGGAGTGTGTGGGAGGAGGTAACAGCAAGAGGTGAACACACAGCTCTGGAGGCAAGCTACATGATAGTTTGAGAGATTTGAATCTCTTTATTACCTCAAACAAAATTGAACTGTTGAAAATTACTTGTTAAGACACACTCCTCTTGGACCCTTTAAACGTTCCTGCTTGGAAAAATATGTCCCTGGGCCTGTTTAATTTTCTTTAAACAACTTTGTTTGTTTGTTTTTCTCAAGTTTCTTTGCTGTTTCAGACTGTTCCTAGCTCCCCTGCAAACGGCCAGAAAGGAGTTTTGTTAACAGTGCTTTTCAAACTCCTCTTTCTCCTGATGATCCTTACTCCACCTCGGGAGACCCAGCCCATATCTTGCCGCCACGAGAGGGCAGTGACCTCCCCATGCAACTGTGGAAATGGGAGTGGGGCCTCCTCACGTGCAGATTCTGCTCATTCCTTCTTCATCCCCACAATCGTTATGCCAGAAGGCCAAATGTCTATTGCCAGCAAAGCTGGTGCTCAGCTCCCCCCTGTTTTGCCCCAGCTTTGTCCCAGGGGCATGACCCTGGAGTGGGCTGAGCACTGCCCCTATCTTGCATAGAATCATTAAGGTTGGAAACCACATTCAAGATCATCAAGTCCAACTGTCATGCTTTCCTTGTCACAGCACTGCTTTTCTTAGTGGGGGAAGGTGCTCCTGTCTTCCTTCTGACCCCACCATGACCCTGAGGCTTGGACAGGTTTGGACCTACCAGGGAGCTTTTACGATCAATGTTGATGAGGCCACTGATCTTCCAGAACCAAGCATCAGTAGGAAGGTCTGAATGGAGATGATGCTAGATCTCCTTTCAGCAACTGTGCTTTTTCTCTCCCCAGAAGGAGATGGCCTTGTTTCCCACACAGGATAGATGATGATCACTAATAACCTGTTCAGTGTATATGGTATCTGGCCTCAGCCCATTTCAATTCTTCTCCAAGTACCAGCAATTACTTTCATCCTGGGCCTTTTGATACTGCTTCTTACCTTGCTCTCTGTGGCCTTGAGCCTTCCCACCTTGTTGGCAGTCCCACTTGCCCTCATGCAAGTATCCCAACAGCTAGTTGTTCACCGTCTTTATCAAGCCCCTATCCCCAGCTCCTTCAGGTTAATCCTCCCACCCTGTCTTTTCCTCCCATCACACCATGCTTTGCCTTAATCCACAGACGACCAACTCTTCCTCCTTTCAGATCACTGTATTGATTTCTGGACATGATGAAG
>JAAGNO010013253.1:0-14430 GCA_033439905.1 Ceryle rudis | reverse complement strand
AAGAAGGGGGGAAAGAAGGGGGGAAAGAAGGGGGGAAAGAAGGGGGGAAAGAAGGGGGGAAAGAAGGGGGGAAAGGAGAGAATGGAAAGGGAAGGAGAGGGGAGAAGGGAAAGAGAAGGGAAAGAGAGGGAGAGGAGAGAAGGGAAAGGGAAAAAGGGAAAAGGAAAGGGAAGGGGATTGCCCTGCCTGCCACCTGCCTGCAGAGCCAGCTGTCACAAGCTGCACACATTTAGGAGGTGCCAGAGTGGACAGCACAGATTTCTCTTTCTATAGGGAGATAGTCTGAAAAAGCCCAGGACACCAGGAGCAGCTGGCAGGAGGGCAGCTGGCACAACGTGAGGAGTAGTGGCAGCACCATTATCTCCAGGCAGGATCTCTCTCTTGCACTTTGCCAAACATTCATGTGGGTTTATCTGCCTTGCTTCAGTAATATTTTCCAGAGAAAGGTTTGTTTGGGAACACTCTTGAAGCAGCACTCGAGGAGTTTTCCCAATGACCTCCAAAAAGTACATTTCCTAGAGCATTTCCCTGAACATGTGTTTCAGGCATCTCCTTTACTGTCTGATGCTTACTGGGAAAAAAAAGCAGCAAAAGGTGAAAAAACTGCTGAACTCAGTGAGCTCATAAAAACAATTTCTGCCAGTGACTGTGAGCACTCACTCGCCTGCAGGGAGGGCTGAGGGGGTCCTGTGTGGCTGTGCTGGGGGCACTGACCTTGGGATCAGCAGTTACAGGCAGCCCATCTCCCCAGCTAACTTACTGCTCTCCCACCGCAGCGCTGCCACTGCCCACAAATGGGATTTCTTCCCTCTCTGTCTTCCCCAGCACGAGATGGTGCTTCTCCATGTTTATGACACACTGTGGAGAGTAAATACTGTTAGGTAAGAGGGAAAACTGCAGCTCGCAGTGGTCCCAGCTCCCCCAGCATGGGTAAAAGCTCTGCTGGGAAACTCCTACCTTCAGAGATTTCAGTGTCTGCAGCCCAAGGGAGAAGGGTTTCTCACCGTCCTCTGAAAAATAGGAACATTCAGATTTATACATTCAAAATGTTCTCCCATGTTTTTTATCAGTGACTCCAGCCTGCCCTCATGGCTAAATAAAAACCCCTTTATAAAGGGACTGAGTTACTCCAGAGGGGAACATGGCCCAACAGGAGTAGAAGGATGTGCCTGCAGGGAGACAGGGTTGTCATTCCATCAGCACGGCAGAGCATCAGCCTGGTGCTGCCAGCACAGCCCTGCTGAGAGAGCATCCATCCATCCATCCATCCATCCCTCCCTCCCTCATCCATCCATCCCCTGCCCTAAACAGGGACTTCTTCTGCAGTATTTTTTGGCTTTAATGTTTCTGAAGCTTTGTTTTCCCCTGGGGTGCGAGGGAGCAGAGCCCCAGCCCATAGAGGACACACACACACTCACTCACCCACGACGAGGGCAGCGCATTCCACGGGGACCGCTCCCACCATGAGGGCGAGGCACTCGATCTGGCCCATCACTCTCACCTTGGACGGCAATGAAACCATCTCATCTTCACTGGGGAGCGCTTTGAGATGCTCCTTTAACCTGCACATTGAAAACACTTCTGACATGAAACGGTCATAGTTTGGCTGCTCGAGCAAGGAGCAAATGGTGTTTGGAGGGTACTTACACTTGAAGTGCTCTTAACTCTTAATCATGTTCCTGTGCCGTTATTGGAAAGCTGCTTTCTTGGGAGGTTTTTGTGATGCTCTGCATCAGCCAGCAGCCTACACCCACATCAGACCACAGCATGACCCACAACGCAGCCCTGGGGCCACAGCAGCCCTTGCCCCAAGCAGAGCTCTTTACTCGATTTTGCTTTTCACCTGAGGAATCTTTTTTCCTCCATTTCCTCAAGAGTTGGGGAAGTCACTGATCTAAAATTGCTTCTAATTCAGGTGGCTGTAAAGCAGGGATACTCCACTCCAGCTCCCACCAGTGGAGCCACCATCACTGTGTCCCCATACCTGACAGCCAAGGCTGCGCACCCCATCCCTACCCATCAGCAGGTGCTGCTACTGGGTTTATGCAGAGGAAATGAGGACAGATCAATTACAATTAGCCCACAAGAAATGAAAAAAGGATGTCAGGAATGTGTCAGGTACGGTCTTTTCTTCTAGCTACGCCCCATGAACTAGTCTGACAACACCGAGTAAGTATGTATCTGCAGTTTCCCTCTTAAACTGAACAAGAATCTAATGGAAAGGTGATTTGAGGCTGTGATCTCTCCCATGGGTAAAAGCTGCGTTGCTTTTCAGCTGTTGGAGGTCCCTTTCCACTGAGTGTGTGTGGGTGTCTGCCCATCCGTCCCGGGGGGACCAGCCCCTAGCAGAGGCAGAGGTCTCAGGACTGAGATGGGAATTGGCCATGCCATTTAGTGCAGGTACCAGCAGAGGTAGCAGAGGAAAGGAGCTGGGTCCCTTCTGCTGCTTCCCTCAGGGACTGGCACTGGAAAGCAGTGGGAACGTACCAAGGAGTTTATGAGCTCCTTAGCCCTTAGCTGGTGTTACTCTGGCCCAAGACAAGTTGGAGCGGCTTTTTTGGGTGCAGTCAACTCCAATGGCTTCTCTATCCACTCAAGGGAAGACACATGGGCTTTGGCTGTGGTCTTTGTTTCCCCCTCTTTGCCCCCACCACAGGGCACGGGCTACAGTGCTGGAGCCAGGACCGGACCAGAGCTGAGATACAGCTGAGGACAGCTCCTCGCTCCTGCACCTCCTGACCCAGACAGTTTTCCCAGGTGTGACCAGGGCTGCAGAGAGGCTGCAGAATGGGGGGGGGGACAGAGCAAAGCCACCTTCAGGAAAGAGCTTCCTCACAGCTGACACTGACCCAAGGGCAGACGGCTAGCACAGGGGCAACGCATGGCTGAAAGCCGGCCAGCAGCCCGCAGCGAGCTGAGGAGAATCACTGATGCACGGAGCGGTGACACATCTTGGAGCTGGGTCTGAAAGGGGAAAGCGACCAGTACGCAGTGAGCAGAGCTGCTCACAACCATCACACCTACCCCTGTGCAGGGGTCTTATGCTGCAGCAGCCTGCAGGCTGCCTTCACTGCTTTCCTCAGAGGCCAGGGCAAGAGCTCAAAAGGCACCATGACAAGATGCAAGAAGAAGGGAGGAACTGTGCCTGTGCCTCAGGCGCACACACACACGCTGCTTTTAGGTGCCAAGCCCCCAGAGACCTCAGCAGCAGAGCCGCTGACCCTCAGCTGCAGGGAGCAGAGCCTGGCGAAGCACACAGCAGGACCCCCCTGCCCTGGCAGAAACAAAGCAAAAATCACCCAGCATGCCTCTTCCCCGCTGCTTTCCAAGGCTGGATTTAAACAAAACTCATGTTTTATCATCGCCACACATGCTGGACTGCTTTGAAGCAAAACAACCTGGAGCGGTGCCTCTTGTCACATGGAACCTACCACAGTGACAGCAGAGTGAGCTGGGCACCAAAGCCCCGGGTTTAACCTGCTTCCTTAACCTGTCTTGAGCTTCTGTCCCCTCAAACAGCGAAGCAGCTGCTGGAAGCTGCCTGCACAGCAGCCCTGCCTGCTGCTGTCCCTGGCTGGCAGCGTGTGGGACAGGGTACCACAGGCTGTGCTCTCTGTCTGCACTCCCAGGGTGGCACCCCGGGGTCCATCGGCTCCCACTCAGCAGGAACCAAAGCTCCTAACACTGGGGAGGGACCTGGGCCTTTCAACTGCAGCTGTCTGGCCAATGGCAACAGAAGCGGTTGATCTCACTCAAACCAGGAGGGAAACCCCATCACCTGAGAGCAGAAGCTGGGTCTGATGGGTGGGACTGCCAAAGCAGACTGGTGCTGCAAAAGCACAGGACACGCAAGGAACACAAAGAGCAAATGAACTGTCATAGAGCACCATGTGCTACTCAGATGTGCTGGGCAGCCAGTACAGGATCTTACAAGATGAGACCCCTCCAAATGCACCGTTAACATCCCTAAGTGAGGCTGAGCACTGACACAGTTTGTGACAAGTCTGTAGAAAGCACAGCCACCTTCCAGCCCCTGAACACTCTCGTGCAAAGAAGAAATTACTGTCCAGACAGAAAACAGGCACCATTCATTCAGGACCAAGCAGTAATGCTCAGGGAGCAGCTGCAATTGGGTTTTGCATAATCACTGCAAGTTGGTGATAAAAAGCAATGGCTCCATGGGAATGAAAGAACAAAATCTCCTCCATACCCTGGGAGCTGCCTGCTCCTCAGAGATCAGTGGGAGTTTTTCTGCAAATGGCTGCCAGTCAGTTCTCGAAGTAAGTAACATTTCCTTTCCCTTCAACTGGGATAAATTTGTTACTGGGAATAATGTCAGACAGCAAATTTTGAGGATGTGCATGTGGAGAACCACACAGCTGCTTTACCCGCATCCATGCTGGGGACAGCGCAGCCAGGTCCCTACCTGCAGAGGTGGGCTGTGCTGACCCAGGTCCAGTCCTGGACACGCCTGCCCTGGGACACAGAAGGTGGGGTGGGGGGGTGTTGAGCTGTTGCATGAGGCACTGAATGACAAACAGGCAGGCACTGCAAAAACACAAATGTGTCCAACCCTCTGAAGGGATTTATTCAAATAGGTTGGTACAAGTGTTTTTCTATTTCAGCTGCAAGGACATTTAAGAGTAAGCCAGGATTTGGTTGTAATAGGAGGCTCAGGGCTTGCCTGGGCACAGAAAGCCAGCTGCATACTTACCCCAGCCTGTCCAGGCAGGCGGACGACATGAGGTTGTGCTGCGAGCCAGTGTCCACCACAGCCTTCAGCTCCTTCCCCGCACACTGCAAGAGCAAACAGAGACAGGAGGTGATGCGTGGGATGCAGGATGAGGGCATGGTGTCTGGGATCCCTGCTTCACACACAGGTGCTGGTCTCTGCTGAAGTGCCAACATCTCCTCGTGCCAGCCCATCTCCTCTCAACTGTGCACTCAGTGCCCGCGAGGTGTCACCTCGGCCACTGCAGGCACACAAGAGCTGGCTCATGAGCTGCTTTTTTGAGTAAGATGGTGCTACTACACATGGTGTTGGGTCCTGAGCCCTTCCCAGCAGCATTTGCCCCTGCAGAGAGCAGGGGGGGATACTGTGGAGAGTGGGAAATAAAAAAGAGCATGGAGGAAAGGAGAAGTGTGAAATTGGGGGAAGTAAAAGAGGGATGGTTCTTGAGGAAAAGAAATAGGCTATGAGGTCAGGGCTTCCCCAGGGATAATTACCCCTGGGTGTTTCTGCATGCTGCCCTAGCCTGCCTACTCCCTCTGCCCCGATGGCCAAGGTAAGAGACCCATCAGACCATTTTGCTCTCTGCTACCCCGGTGGGTGTCTGTGCCACAGCAGCCTTCAGCTGCAGAGGGACAGCATCCCCACAGTGGAGACAGCCCCGGCAGAGTGCAGCCCAGAGAACAGGAGCACAGCTTGAGGCTGTCAGAAACAAGATTTTGTGGAAAAGAAACCAAACAAACAAACAGAAGGCTGGGGAAGGACTATTACCTGGCAGCTCACCACTATAAGCTCCTCATCCTCTGCTTTCCCTGAGCTGCCTGGTTTGGTTTGATTCAGCTTGTTGGTCTGTGCCGAGATATCGCTCTTTGGAGTCCAGCTGCCTCGGCTGCTTCGTAGTTTTGACAAATTGGTCTCCATCAGACGCTTCTGCAGGACATTATGTGGTTGCTTTAAGAGAAAACACACAGAGAAGAGCAGGGTGAAATCAGAGGAAAGCCATGGAGTGACCAGCATCACCAGAGATCTTGTGGTGCCCCTGGGCCAGCACTGCTCTCAAAGGAGGGGTGCCCTAAAGCCTCACTCTCCATGATACTCAGACTGCACGTGCTCTTCCTAGCCTATACCTACCTATGTGCTCTCCTGCCAGCTCCAGCTTACCAGACTTTGACTAAATAGAACTACTTTGTTCTGGCAAGGGAATAATCCTTTCTAAATATTAATCAGAATTTGGAAGGATGCCTTCCCCCCCCCGAGTCTGAGTTCAAGATTTGATTTCGTCTAGTAATAGAAATGAGTCAGGCTTTTCCAAACTGGTGTTCCAGCCATGATTGCCTTCACTGGTTGATAAGAATACTAGGAATTCTGCAGCAACCTGGAAAGTTAAGAGGTAACAAATGACCTTTCCAATTACGTGCACCACCTAAGGATGAAAAAGGTGTATGGAGTTCCTGATGCTTTCATTGAGCACTGGCACTGCTGGCATAGGAAACACACGTGTCCAGCCTTCACCTGTGGCCATGTTCTTTCAATGAATCAACCCAGAGCTTAAGAAGCTGATTTGGATGTCTGTGCATTGGCTCTTACTGGTGCAAGAGGAGAGCTACAGATGGTGTCTACTCTCAGACCCGAGCTGGCCTTTCGATCAGAATTTGGCCTGAAATTGCCCTACATCTCTCTCCCTTCCACATTTGTGTTTAGCTGCTAAGGGTGAGTAAATGGGGCTAACCCTGGGCACCATCCCATGGGAGGGAAAGGAGAGGAAGAGCAGGGGTAAGACCACCTGAGGTAGCTAAGTAGATATCCTCTCAGAACCCCCTAGTGCTTTGTGTGGTGGCTTCTCACTTTCTCATTTTGTTTCCATTTGCTGAATGAGAAGCATGGTGCCTCTCAAAATCTCCTCCAACTGCTTTCCCAAAAGCCTTTTTATGTTTAATGTTCATCGTAGATGGATGCACATACTCTGCTGGAGGTGAAATGACTCTGCTTGATCATCTGCTCATTCCTCTGCCTGGCTAATCTCCCCTCCCCATTACTGCCTTTTCCTTATGATTTTAATTTATCCACAGTGAGACATTCTTATTGGCCTGAATTTCTGCATTCATATTAAATATGCCTCTGTGTCTGCAGAGATATCTAAACCAGCAAACCTCCTCATCCTGAGGGCATTTCAAGGGGATAACTTGGGGAACCACGGCCCAAGGTTTTCAAAGTTGGCCAGCACACGCCCTCGTGTGCAATACCTTGTCTTCAAAATCCTCTGTGTGGCGTGTTAGACAACAGCACTTACCAAAGGCTAATGCAACTTGGCGTCATCCTAGAATAACTGCAACCATGTTAGTGTTTCAGATCCTGCTAGAGATGTAACACAGGTGGTTAAACCAGACCTGACTGGTGACATGGGGTAGATGCAGCCAACACCAGTGAGCACCAGAACACGTAATCTCCTTTTTTCACCCCTTTTTTCACTGTTCTTACTTCTGCATGCAACCTATGACTCGAAAGGAAATCAGATTTCACAACCATTTTCGGCTGCAGGTGCCATCTGACCATCACAAGCACGTCCCATGTAAGGGTGACAGCGTAGCCGTGCCCGCAGCGACGGGGAGGAATCAGACCCAACACTGCACCGCCTCCTTCATGCACAGAAAGTAACGAAGCTCCAGCACTGCTCTGGCGACCGCTGCCTTCCCAGTGAGACTGAACAGCAGAAACCAGTATTAGCTAGATTAAAGGCAGGCAGGCTGGTTCCACTAGTAACAGACCCTATGCTGAGGGGCAAGCAAAGGAGTTGGGAAGCGAGGGCTCTCTCACATGAGGCAGAAGCCGTAGGGGCAGAGTCAGTGCTGTGATCACCCCCAAGGCTCCTCAGCTGAGCAAAAATACAAGCCAGGTTTTGCTGACAGTGGATGGCACGTCCTTCTTACCCTCTGTGTTTGCCTGAACTCAGGGGCACATCTGGAGTACTAATTCTTCACATCACCCCAGAAAACAAATGAGGGGACAGGGAACTGGAGAAGTAGATGGCTGAAGTTCCCAGCTGGACAGAAGACAGCCTGTGGTCACCTCCTCACACCCAGTCCCACTCAGCTAGGACCAAGAGAAATTTCTGAATGGCATCAGTCAGCGTGCTCATCTGCTCTGCCTGGCCTCAATCACATCACTAAATGACTTTGAAAGAACAGACTGGAGAAGAACAAGTCACCAGCACACTCATTGCAGTTCAATTGTCATCTCCCCTTGATCTAAACTTTTTTTTTTTTTTTTTTTCAAGGTCTCCTATGGATTGTTAACCAGTTACATCTGGGGGGTTTCTCAGGCCCTGGCTTTATGGATCTTATATAGGACCCATCACCAAAAGGAAAAAAATCAGCACTCGGCAAGCACGAGTTACCACCACAAACAGGACTAGCTTTTGTTGACATTTGCTCTTCTGAAAGCTGCAGAGGATCCTGCCTTCAGGGAGACAAATGTTGCTTATGTGGTGCTCCGGTACAGAAATAATCTAGCAAGAGGGGGCTGAAAAGGTTCCCTGCAGCACCATCCTGTCTCAGGCTATTAATTACTTTGCTTTAACTTGTGCTTCCCTTGACTTTCATGTGCAACAGAGTGAGGGATGTTAGTCACAGAGATGACTCAAGTGATGGGTATGTAGCTGATAAACAGATAATGTGCCAGGGGACATTCCAAGCACACATTTTGCTGGAAAACTGCAATCAGGCCACGTCTGGGAGGTTGGCAGAGGAGGAAAAGCTCCCCATGGCAGTGATGGGGAAGGCAGTCGTGTTCTCCCTCCAGCACAGGCTGGCAGTACAGCCAGGACCCAGATTACCTGCTCCTGGCTTTCTATGCATCTCACAAAACCATTGAAAGTTTTATAAAAATATAAAATGTTACATACCATTGTGTAAGTGGGGAAAAAAAAATATTTCCTAGTGGCGTTCGGCATGAAATAAAAGCAAACCAGGATTCTTTTTTTCGTAAGATTGTTCCCTTTCCATCCCTGAGACTTGGCAGAAACCTATAAGCCCCCTAAAAAAGTCACAGTAGCAACCTAAAAGAAGGCAGTGGAGACACCAGCTATTGCTGACCCTATTTACCATTGTTTGTCAAAACCACAAAATATTCTGTCTGGTTTTGTTCCTCTCCAATTTATAAGCAAGCACACCACTGCAGCTCGCAGGATCCACCTCGCTGTCAGCTTTCCCGCTATTTTGGCTTCTGGACCTAGGGATAACGTGGCCCGTCAACAAGAGTTTCACTCAGATGAAAGTCAGGGAAGATGCCAGCTCCTCCCCTCCCCAAACCCATCACAGGAGGTTTGGCCTCTCTTCTCTACCTAGACAGGAGAAAAAAGGAGTTTTAGCATATGGAAAGAGCTCATCCCGAGAAATAACCAATTCCTCCCTCTTCTTCCCATCCTTCTCCAAATTGACCTCTTCTACCAGCAGCCTGTGCTTAAGGGCCTTTGCTCAAGCCCTTGTCACACGGGGGTGAGGTGAGACCAGAGCTGCCCCCTGCTCGTCCAGGCAGCGGCCAGGGCTCTGACAAAGGCAGTGCACATAACATCAAGGTCTTTTGCATTTTAACCAAGATACAACAAACTCCAGGGAGTGCACAGTGGGAGCGGGGGGAGAAGGGAACACACTGCAATGTTGTACCAGCTACAGGAGCAGGGGATGAGGCCATGGGGACACCCGGAGCTGGGAGACTGAGGGCATTTTGGGAGAGGAAAACATTTTCTTTTGTTGTTTGTTACTATTTATAACGTTGGTAACTTTGTTTCCCAGCTTGTAAAGTGATTCAGGATTGTTTCAGGCAAAGCCCCTCCAAAATAGTCCAGCAGCTCTCGGGGCAAAAGCGAAGTGTCAGAGCATGAGGCCGAGCTGCCAACAGCCAGCACGCTTGGCCCAAGTGGGGTGGGGGGTCATGGTTACAGGGTCATGAAGGACAAATCCCAGCTAACAACCATCTCATGCCAATTTTCTGGCCTTCAGGGAGGAGACTTATAGTGAGGCGTCAAAAGAAAACAATTTCTGCTCTGTATATACAGCCCTACTTTTGCCAAATCCACTGCAACGAGTGCCTTCCTGTAGCTTGGGCTTGTACTAGGTAAAGGGCGACATGTCATGGGAGCGAGGAGCTAGAAGAGTTCAGTCCAACCCAGAAAAAATACACCAAAACATATTCAAGGCTTAACATCAATAGTTACAACAAGTTTTCATCAAACCTGCAAATACAGGACAGCACCAGGAGAGATCCTTCAGCAGCCGAGTACACGTGAGCTGGGGAACATCAGCACACACACCCCAGTGACCTGCTGCACCTCACTGTGTGCAGCACCCCCCAAACTGCAGCCAAAAGGAAGAGAATTTCTTCCCAGAATTGGAGTGGTCACTGCCAGCTGTCACCCTGACAGATAAGGTCTGTCCTCAGCACCTCTCCTCATCTCTGGGCAGCTGTTATCTCCTCTGTTCTCCTGCCTAGGCCGCTGGAAAATACCCAAAGGAACCCCTGCACTAATAACACTGAGACACGAGAACGTGCTGCTGTTTAGAGACGTGCAGTTATTCAGAAGAAAGGCTTACAGATGCCATGGGCAAAGACCCTTGATGCCCTGGGCCTCCTGACCGCACAGCTCAACCCTTCTGGACCTGCACCTCTCAGTCTGGGGCCGTGCCAAAGTGGGGTCCCACATTTTGGAGGCTATTGATTCTTCTCCAGTCTTGGAGTCTCATGATCTCCTGCTCCTCCTGGGGACAACTGTTGTGACATCCAGGCAGCCACAGCACCAGGGAGATGGGATGGGTCCTCTGAAGCGATGCTGACTGCCATCCTGGCCACGTATGGTGCAAGCACAGTGCTGCTGACACCATTGCTTCACTGCAACATGACCCTCTGCAGCAACTCTGCATCTTCCCTGGGGCTGCAGGAAGGGGCCTGAGCACATTCCAGTGCTGTTGCTTTGGGGACTCCTCACAAGTCCCACTGCGCAGGAGGCTGTGGCCAAAGCAAGCCTTGGCCACATGTGGCCCACTGTCCCATCATGAGGTGGTTTTGCAGTGGGGTGGCCCATGCCTGTTCAGTTTTCACCCCATGCCTGACGGGACAACCACCACAGGCAGGGTGGCTAGGGTGGGCAGTGTGCCTCTGCCACACCATGCCTGCTTTTTGTCCTTGGAGGGGATTAGGAGCTGTGGACCTCCCCAGGGCTTCAGCACATCCCTGAAGAGAGCTCTTCCATGCCAACCCTCCTCGCAGGGCCTGTGGGTGCAGCACAGGTGATGCTGCAGCCATGGTGGGCACAAGAGCAGGATGGAAACCTGAGGTGACATTTCTGTGACCAGGACTGTGGGCAGGAGCCCCATGTTCAGCCCCTGGCACCAGGCCCAAACCAGGTCCTTGCTGCTGCAGGGACAAGTGCTCAGTGCCCCTGGATCCTGCTACCTGTTGCTGCTCTTGTCTGGTTGGAGCAGAAACTCCTGCCATCAGGGTCTCACTCTGCACACTGTGGCTCACTGAGCCATGACGTTTTATTTAGACTCTGCTGATAACAGCAATAACAACACCATCACTCTCAGAAAGGCACTTTGTAGCTCCCTCACAGAGAGCTGCCACTCAATGGTGACCAGGAAAGGTCCTTCCAAGCCTTTCCCTAGGCAGGAACTTCACTCCTTACAGCTGCAAAGCATTTGAGATGTCAGAAAAATCACGTCCACGCACACAGCAGAGAGCAGCCAACTCATCCCACTTAGCCAGGCAGAGTCAAGCCTAACCCAGCTGAGCAGGAAGGCTGTGGCAGATCAAACCTACAAAATATATCGAATATATCAAAATATACACTTTTTTTCTTTCAACAAACCTGCATCAAGAATTGAAAAATGAAGCATTGTGTGTCACAAACTGCAAGAGTTTTGCAACAATTGGCCAAAAAAAGTAGAAGAAGCTTTCCTCGGTAGGATCTATTTTTTAGATTTTGCTCCTCGCATCAGAACTTTTGATATTACATTTAAATATCACTTCCCATTAGAAAAAGCTCAAACATTTGTGCACCTTAATACACAGAAAAGCTCTGCAGCCCTTGGGTGTGTTTTTATGTTAGCTACAGGGTCACATGGACCACTGCATATGTAAATATTTAAAACCTAAAGTTATGTACCTTAATTCTTTTAAAAATGCATATACGTAAGCCTTTAGCAAAGTGTAATCTTGACAATTTTACATTTTGAAGTAGTAGTGGCTGCACTTTATCGGATCCTTCCCTGTCATATATTGTGCGCATATAAGCATCACAGACAAACATATGTGTAGATATCTGTGGTTTATATGAAGCCATTTTGATTTCCTCCGCTTCAGAGAAGATTTTTGTACTAAAACAGTTTATTACATTTTCAAGCAAATGTAACAAATAAATAAATAAATAGATTAAAAGCTTTTAGATCTGAGTACCTGGCATCTGAAAGCATCTACTAGCAAAAGCCAGCCTGGTGATAACTAGCATCGTATTTCTACTCCCTTCCTTTTACCTTCAAAAGCCCGATTTTTAAAATCAATTTCCACAAGCAACCAACTTCTCCTCCTAAGAAAAAAAAACGTCAGGAAGAAAAAAATAAAATACCCCAAATATCACCCTACCAGCTTCTAAAGTCTCCCTCCAGTAAACACAACAAAGCCTTACGGTATCTTTTGAAGTGCCCAGCTTCTTCAGCCCATCCAGAGGGAGGAGATCTGCAGAATCCTTGTGTATAAACTGAACCGCCTGCTTCATCCTCCTCTGCTGGCGGAGAGACGCCGCTTCCCTCAGCTCCACTTCTTTTCTGGTCGGCTCTGTCAGGATACCCGAATAAAACATCTTCCCACCCTGTACAGCTCTGCTTCTCAAAGCCGAGGCTCTCGGAGAGCTGGAGCTGGGAGATGCTCTGTCGCCTGCGCTTTATAAGCTGAGTCTGGTGACGTGCGGAGACGGGCAGGTGCTCCAGCCGTCGCCGCGGAGCGAAGGAGGGGTTGGGCACATTGCGCGCACAACGGCGGGTGAGCTGGGGCTGGGGCTAAGGGAAGAAATCCACACTGTTCCTCCTCACTGCTGCTCCTGATGGAGAGGTTAGCTGCAGGCACCCGGCAGCTCTCGAAGACCCCTGGCAGCCTCAAGGACAGAACAGAGAGCACAGGGCACCAGAGCAATGGGGCTGAGGGCTCCGAGAGCTGCAACCCACCCTGCAGCCAGCAGACTCCCCAGCCAGCCTCCGCAGGCACAGCATCTTTTGGCCTGGGCAGGGAGTCTGAAGTGTCACAGCAGGTGACAGCTGCCCAGTGCCCATGAGGTGCTTGGTACCACTGCCCCACAAGGACCATGCAGCTGGCCATGTGGAGGTTTGCTACCTTATGCCTGGGGCTGGCATGGTCAGGGCATGCTCTGGATGCCACTGGCCTCACCAAAGCATTGCAGGCACCGATCTGCATCCTCCCTGGCTACTCAAGTCACCAGGAAGGGTACAGCCTGACACAAAAATTGTCCCAGACAAAGTAGACCCCCCCCAAAATGTGGTTTTACAGAGTTCCTGTCAGACATTCAGGTACAACACAGTTTGCCTAATCACTACTGATTACTACAGCAGAGCAAAACTTTACAAAGCAAACATGGTTTTTGCAGCATTCCTGCTGCTTGTCTGTTGATCCAGACGTCACTGGAGTCAGTCTCACCAGCATTATTTACCTCTGATGCCAGCTGATACTGGGAGGGTTTCAAAGACATGCCAGAGGGGGAGGATACTGGCATCACCTTGGCTGTCCAGGGCTATGCTTCATCCTTCATAGGCAGCTCAAAGCTTCCAAGAAGCCAAGTTCTTATTTGTGGGGCTGGGCTGTCCTTCAGCTTGTTTCAATTCTGCATAAACAATGCCAAACTCTCCAGGAAAATTTCACCCCCTCATTACATCATCACAGCATGTCACACAAAATAACACGATAGCAAACTTTATACTCTTTGATACTACAAAGACTGGTTGATATAATAGGGATTTTCTCAACAGGTCTCACACACAGCACATGTGGCTTTCTTTCACTACAACAGTGAGTTTTTAAGTGACCTATCAACTCTCACCAGAAACAAACACTTCTCTTTTTTCCTGTTTTTTGTTTTCTTTTTCCCCAGAATGGCCCCTACACTTTGAGCAGCACAGCCAGGGGGCAGGCACTCACCTGAACCTTCCACTTTCCAAGTAATTTGTTGCAAGAAATAGGTGCAGGAGAAAATGCAGCTCCGCCTCAGACAGTGCAGAGCATGCCACGTGGCTTGGGTTCTTGTGAAGCAGGCACCTTTGATGTGTTAGATAAAGCATAAGAAAAGCAAAGCTTAGCTCAGGATTTATGCCAAGCCTGACTCCCAAGGCACTCCTGACCTCAGAAGGGGCTGGGGTGCTGACCCCACTTTGCTCTCCCCCACCAACGCAGCCCAGACTCACACTTTCCACTCACCGAGACACCATCAGCTTTTGGACAGCTTCAGGGACACACTCCTGGATCTGACAGGAAAGGTGCAGGGGAGGACGGGGGAAAATACTTCAGAAAGAGACCCAAAATCACTTGGAGGAGAGGAAAAAGAGAAGTTCCCCTGAAAGAAGCCAGGGAAAGACATTCCCTTTGCAGCAACTGAGATAGATTGGGAAAAAACTAAACAAAGCATGGAATTTTGGGGGATCTTC
>JAAGNO010013251.1:0-12039 GCA_033439905.1 Ceryle rudis | reverse complement strand
GATTGGAGTTTACTTGGGTCACAGCGGCCGGCGCTGTTTGCTGTGACAAAAGACTGATGGGGAGAGCTCTGGCAGCTGCCTGGGGAGCAGTGTCGGGGGTGCCCAGCCTGGGGAAGTGGGGAGGCCTGGGGTGCAGGTGGGAGGGGAGCTGGGCTGCACCCCCTGCCACCACCCCACCACCACAGGAGGCAGGGCCAGACCCTGGGGACATCGGTCCAGCAGCGCTGGCAGCTGCGCCGAGTGCTGGGCTGCAAGGAAATATGTTCCTTTCTGTAGCGTCCTGCTCACACACGTTCCTATTTAATATTCATGCACCAAAATGAGACAAGTGCTTAATGAGATCAGCCATGAGTTTCATTTGAACTCCGCCAGCAGAGGAGTCCTCCAAATTGCTTTGCGGTGGATGTGCTAAAAAGTTTAATACTCACAGGCTGATAACCTCTGCAGGGCCCAAACCGTGCTCTGCAGCAAGGCGCTTCCAGCCACTCTCCGCAGCTGCGGGGAAGAGGGAGCTGGAAATCAGCGCTTATTAGAAGCTGCCCCTCCACGTGCTCCAGCAGAGGTGTGAGAGGTTCAGCGAGATCACAAAGAGCACACGGGTTGCGTCTGTCATTCCGTGGGCTGCCCGCCTCTCGTTTACAGGGGTAACGCTGTTGGGGAATGCACGGACAAAAGCTAAACAATGCTCATTATTTCAATGCATAGAAAAACCCAGCTTCAGAAGGCACAGCTAAATCTCACAACATCTCAAGGCATGGAAGCCATCTGTGATAAGGACGGTTGCCTTTCAAAGATAAGGAAACGAAATTGAAACATATTATACATAAATGGCTTCAGGCAATGAATCATTCCGCAGCATCCTCGCTGCTGGACTGTGGCCATCACAAAGAAAATAGTAATGATGATAGTAACAATAATTAATACTGTGGGTCCTTTTTGCTGCTCCTGGCTGGAGGCCCTCAGCCAGATCCCAGACGCTAAGCCAGGCACAGTAAACATGCATTTATGGTAATTTTATTTGAACTCTTGAGAATACGTCCCACACCACTATGATTTGATGGCTTATTAAACCCTGCAGGGTACCTTCTCAGGACGGGAGTGCTAGGAGCTGTTGGAGGGAGAGAGAGAGAGCCATCAGCAGGGACCAGCATCATTTCCCTCCTAATTAAAAGTCAAAATGTCATCTAGGTTTTTGTATTGTAATTGCAATGGTCATTGCAAAGACACCATGAAATCCGGCTGCATTAGCACTTCTTTGGGGGGAGGTCTGGTGAATGAAGATGTATTGAAGGCTGATTTCTGGCATTCTTCTCGTACAAGTCCAGGCTTTAAGTGCAGTAAATGAGCCCCCTGCCAAGAGCTCACCTCACCTCTGGGCCCCCCCCAACTATATCAGGGGACTTGAATGAAAAAAAAAAAAAATCATACATTCCAACCCTAAATGATACCAGTAAGTTTGTGCAAGCTTATGTAAATCACACAAAAAGTGACAAGTTTTCCTATTAAAAGATAATTGTAATCAGGGTGCTGGACGTGCGGTGCACTGATGATTGGAGATAGACGGGCAGCGTGAAAAGATGGATCGTTTTAATTTGCACCAATTAAATTGAAGTTCATGGGATCATCTTCTTCAATCTTCATGAATACTTTATTTTCTGGCTGCTATGGAGCTATTAAAAAGAATGATTGAGCCAAGAGCTAGGCATAGTATATTTTATGAAATATCACCTTTAAAGAATTTGAGTGCGCCATTTTCATAATGAGTTTTCTAGTACCTAATACCCTTCTATATTACTACATTTTTAAAGTGGATTGATCTGGAAAGTGCAGAAAGTGCAGGTAATGATACATTTTGCTAGGATAAGGTGGCTGATAATGTATCATGTTACTGCTCTGAGAATAATAGATTGCCTTGTGTTTGAGATGTGGCATTCTTATTTTGGTGCTTGCCTCGTGCAGACAAGGGGAATCCTCTATGTCTCTGGAAAAAAAATGTTTAATTGTTTGTGCAATTTCCTTCTTGTTTCTTCTTTGTCTTTTCTGTATAGTTTGTGACCTCAGAAAAAGATTTCCGAGGTTTGAGGGAGGCTGCTTTCAGGTATGCATTTGTCTTGATGGATGTTGTTAGAACAGAACAGCATGTAGGAGACAACACACTATGGGAGATAAAGAAATACACTACCCTATATTATTTACCAGTGCCTCACATTCCCTTCCCAAGAGAGATGAGTGATGATAGCTTCAAAAGGATAAGTCAATGAGAAGGGTGGTCATCTCTCACTCACAACTGCCAAAAAGGCCCCAAGTCTCACTATTTCACACACAGACAAATCAAAAGCTTAACGGGAAACTGGGGCTGCTCAGCTCTGCTGGATTTGAGCCTGCCTGGCTCTTCTCACCCAGCTTTTGTGGCTGCAGAGCGGAGGAATTCCTGCCCAGGTACCCCCTGGACACACTGCCCTTGTCCTGCTCTGACCATTCCAAGCTGAAGTGGCACCCAGCTGTGGCTCCCAGGCGTGGGCACTGGTGCCCGTGGCTGTGAAAGGTGGGGAGAAACTCCTGAGCACTGTGAAAGCCCAGAGAAGTCTGTCAAGGTTGCCATTATTTTGGTGATTGCACTCTTGTAAACAACTCCCTTTAAAGTTACACTGGATAAAATGTGGACAAGTACAGGAGGGGCCACCTCCCTCCAGTGCCTGTGGGATCAACTGGTTGGGCTGGTTTTCATCACCAAGGAGCTGGACGGTGCCACCCTTCAAGGACTAATCAGAATGAGCAGGGACACGGCTCCCAAGCTCGCAGCACTGCAGGAACAAGCACGCGTCCCTCGGGGATGGCCTCATGCTGACACGTGCTGGTCCCAGTTCCCAGGGGTGCATCCTCAGCGCTGCAAGTCACAGCAACATGATGCCATCTCTCTCTACATAGGTTTAAGCAACAGCAATCATAATTAACCCTGCTAATTAATCAGGGCATAACATATTAATTGCTGGCACACGAGGCTCCAATTGAGCAGGTGCTATGCGGGAATCTAATAGGATAATGAAGTGACGAGCAGTGTCACGTGCAGCAGAGTGCACATCACCTGGAGGGACAGGCTTGGCAAACCCCAGCACTTGGCCAAAAGTCACGGCCCCAGAGTGTCACCGGCTCCAGACAGCCAGGAGAAGTGTGGGGTGCACAGGGTGTGAGGGAGGTGTGGAGGCAGGTGCCACAGCCACCCCCCTCCCAGAGCCCTGTCTTGGGAGCCACCCGTGAAAGGAGCTTGGGAGGCATGGAGAGAAAGGCCAGGACTGGTCCTGCAGCACAGGGAGCCAGAGCTCAGCACCAAAATGTGGGACATGAGACTCGGCAGTGGGCAAGCAATGACATTCCCAGGCTGTTGATCCTGTCCCTGCTCCTTCCCCCTGCCACAGCCTCTCCGTGGCACACAGTGCACACGGTGTCCTTCCAGACCGCTGGCTGCACACTTGGAGTCCAGCAGTTAGAGGAACGCTTTGAGAAGACCTGGCACTTGAGGTTTATCAGGCAGTGGAGTAGGTTCAGACTTTAAAACTTTTATTTTTTAACTTCTCTTTTTTTATTTTGGCTACTTAGAGCGCTCTGGGAAAGCATTAGAGGAAAGCAGAAGCTACTGAACTTCAGGTACCCTATGGACAGATGTCATAGCAGACCTACGTGTGAGTTGCCTAATACAGTCCACTTAAAAAACCTGTAAATATTGGGTCACTAGAGTTGTTCAGACATTACTGTTTCCTGAAAGTTTGGGTTTTATTGAGGAGGGGGCGGGGGAGCAGGGGGTCATATAGTTTGTTTTGGTTTGGTTTTTTTTTTCTATTAGGAGAATAAAACCAAACACCAAAGAAATACTTTGTTGCTTCACAGTAAATATTTGTATTTGGCAGAAGGAATTATACAAGCCCTTCACTGACCTTGCTCGGGAGATCTCCCAGCCTGCAGAAGGACAGTGGAGCCCATTGGGCACTGGGATCCAGCTCGGGCACCCAGGTGGTGGCACTGGGAAGCATAAAACCAGGGCCAACCTCCCCCCTTGTGCTGCTCTGGGCTCAGCACCAGCTCCTTGCACGAAACCCCCTTCTCTCCCACCCCCCAAGCACAGGTCGCTCCTGCAGCCCCTCTGCTCCTGCTGCCAGTGGTGCCGTCAGGGCAGTAGCAGCCAAGGGTGCAGGGATCGGCAGTCCCGCTCCTGCACCACGCAGGGGGGACCCTCTCAGGGCAGCACTGCGGCTGTCGGGATGGTGCAGCCTTTGGGCTACTGCTGCACTGCGGATGTTCCTGCATTTTGTTCGTAAAGAGTACAGGTATCTTGGGGGCTTCACACCATCTGAGTAGTGGGATACTTATAAATTCAATATTTGTCTGGATTTTGCAGCACAATCCAGTGCAGCACCAGCCTGGGTGCAGAGCCAAGGACGACAGAAATCAGAGGGGCTGGTGGAAGCTCTGCCTCAGAAAGGCCGGTCTGCACCCAAGCAGATGGTCGGTCCCACGGACACCCATCCTGGGAGGAGTAGCCTTTTGTAAGGATGAGGGATCTCATCCACACAGGGGGGGTCACCATGAAGGAGCCTGCCCTCGTGTCCGTCCACCTTCACATCCCCAACATTTAATAACAGTTTACTTTGGGCGAGAGCATTTATGAGGATTGTGCAGGACCCTCTGTGATCTGCGTCGCCATTGTTTAGTTTAATTGTCCTAAAATTGGCAATAGATTAAAAGAAAATAATTATCCCTAATTATGTTAATTAAATGGCTAATTCATTAACGAGCTTAACATCTTTTACTTGGATCATCTCTGCTATGCAAGATTGTGCTTCCAGGAGGAAACACCAGGCGCACGCTGCATTCTGTGTAAACCAAGTTGCAGCGTGTTTAGTGCAGGCTGCATGAACAAAATCCCCTCGTTATTCAGATGACAGAACAAAACTATAAATAGTGGATCACAATTAAAATCAGAACAATTACTTTTTATCCATTATGCTGCCTTTTGCACAATAGCAGCCTATAAAAGGAAAAAGCACAGTCCTTTTAGATCTCTCTCTCTCTCCCCTTATCCAGAACTGTAGCTGGCTTGCTAATTAGGAAGCTTTTGAATTAGATTATTTGCATGTCTGAACAGGGCTAGAGTATTAAACATCCCCGAGGACATACTATAATAACCTCTTCAGTGGCTTTTAGGATCCCCAAGGAACCAAGAACTCTGAAAAAAACGTCCAAAAGGAGGGAAAGTGCATAACGATTTCATCCAATTAGGTATGGATTAGTCGGCTCTGTGTCTTTGAATCCTGCTCACTGTGAGAAGGTGTTCTCCTTCAGGAACATTTGACAAAATCATCGGGGAAATTATAATGCAGTACCTAAATGAAATCGCAATACCTTAGTTTCTCCTCCAAGAAAAAATAAACTACAAAATCAATACAGTGGTGTATAAAGTAAAAAGAAATGCACCAGTCACTTTATTGCTTAGCTGCAAGCGTAGCTTCTGTGTTTATAGCATCCATGAGTGACTATCAAAGTCAGACTCCAAAGGACAAATGCTGCTGCTGCTATGATTGGCTACAGAAGATTTTAATTTTTAAATACCACTGGTATTATCCTCCTCGCAACGGCCTTCCACACTCTTCCAGTTTTAAGAAATCACCAGCCCATTTATATTTAACAAGACAATTAAGCTGCCGAGCTCTCCAAGCACAGTGAGGCCCCTCTGGGATGCTGGGTTTGGCTCCCACGCGCTGCGGGTGCTGCTGTCGCCTGCTCTCCGAATGGCCATGGCCGTGCTGCGGGAGGGCGAGAAGCTGTTGTCCCCCCGACACGTTCGATCTGCCCCTGCGACCCGCGGCCACTGCATGGGAGCAGTGAAGGACAGCGGGGCTGGTGCCCTCGGCAGGCGTGCTGGTTTAGAAGAGTGAGGCCCAGGTGTGTGCTCGGCCCCTCACTGCAGCTTTTCTTCCCATAGGTGCCTCCAAAGAGCTGCTGAGCCCAGGACCCCACCTGCACCCCAGCCCCACACCGCAGCAGGAGCTGGTGCCTGGACAGACCTGCCCCCACAACACGGGCAGGGCACGAGGAAAGGGCAGCGCAGACAAATGTGCAAGCAGGGTGGACCTGGTGTTCACACTGAGAGCATGCTGATTTTCCTCTTTTTACCTTTTTTTAAGTGCTGAGATCTACTTCCAAGGCACTGAAAGTAGAGACGTATGGTTACAGTAAAGCGCCCGTGGAGGTGAGCCAGGCCTGCCAGACTGCACCTGCAGGGACCACGCAGTGTCACCACTCAGCACCGCCAACCGCTGCGGGACTGGGAGCCCGAATATTGGCGTCTAACTGGAATGGATTTCCAGAGCAGCAGTAAGAGAAACTACCTGGAAAAATGAACCTGCAGCACTAAGCTTTATAAATCCCGAAATGTGTGGATACATTGCCCATGCCGGTGTTCGTAGAGTCAGCCTATGGGCTTGCATACTGGGGGCTGGAGTGTTCAAGCATCGCTGCCACGGCCTCCCCTCACCCAAAGCAATCCCCTCTTTGGTGAGACAGAACAGATTGCTGGCTGTCAGACATTCAGGGATTCCCTTCACCACAGCTTGTGCCTGGCCACCACTGCTTCGCTTGGACCTCTCGTGGTGTCCTCTGCACAGAGCACCACTCCACCCCACGGACAAAGTCATTCCTTATATGCAGGGGACATATAAGTTCTGGGGTTTAGAACATTCATATTTATCAACATCAGCCTTCGCTCGCTATCACATCATTCATTCTTCTGCCTGGGCCAAATTTCTCTGAATTTCTTCCATCTTTTCCAAATTTAAGTAATCTGTACAACTTTTTCCTTTTCCAGGTCAGTAATTAATAGATTAATGCCATTAGATTGAGTGTGTAACCGTGTATCACGCTGCTGCTGACCCTTTACATTGATTAATAAAGGACTGTCTACCGCCTCTGTTTCCTTCCTCTTAGTCCGTCTTATTGATTCATAATGCTACTGTATCTCTTACCCCCATTTTTATCTTGTTTCCTAAGAAATCCTGTGGGAAGACCTCATTAAAAGCCTTTTGAAAGTCTAAAAATATGTCAAGATATTCTCTTTTATCCATTTATATATTGGTAGGTTCAAAGTATTCTAACAGATTAATGAGACATGATTTTCCACAGCAGAAACTGTGTTGATTGGAAGTGATCTTCAAGGTATTTTATCATTCTATATTTAATAAATGTTTAAACCACTTTGCCAGGTACCTGTGCAAAGCTCAATAGTGTCTAATATTCTGGATTACGCTTAGAGTCTTTTAAAAATGTATAATATACAGATAAAAACCCTGCTGCTCTTCCTCTAGAAAGGGAAATCAGTGCAAATGTTGCGGTTGTATTCATTTTTCGCTTAAATGCAGTGAATATTTAAATATGCAGCCTTTTGTTTTCTCTCCAGTCAGCTCTAGGCTGAGAGACAGCGAATATGTAAATAAACAGTAAATTTCTCTTCCCATTTATCCGCAGAGGCTGCAATCCCCAGGAGAGCTGCTGTACACCACTGTCCTGGGGATGAGCTGAACGCAGACACCCTCCCTCGGGGCTGGAGCAGTGACTGTCCCGCAGTCACCTCCCCTTCACCACCCAGACCTGTCCAGATCCCCTCCACAGACCCCCCCATTTAAACTTTGGATACTTTCCACTTCCTTGGAGTTTGTTCATTTTTCCACGAGCTTTTATGAGAAGTCTCTGACATTTTTCCCCATTATTATTTCACTCTAAGATTAGCTTGTCAAAGTTCGAAGATTGAAACTATAAACCACTTTTCTTCTTCCCTGTTGGAGAACAGTTAATTTCTTTAAAATGAATACCATCTTAATTACAACCCGCTGCTCATTATAAAACAAATTACTGGGAAATTATTTGTCCTTTCAGTTGCTTTACAAAAATTGAAACTTTTTACAAAATTCTCCGCAGTCTCAGCCCTTTCCAGCACTCTTCTCACGGGTCCCTCACAGCACAGGGCACAGGGAGCCAGTGCCTGTCCCGGCAGTGCCTCTTGCCGGGGTGTTGGTGGCGGGAGGTCTCTGCCGGTCACTGCGGTGCAGCTGAGACTGGTCCCAAAGAGCAGCAGAGATCACTGCTAAGAGGGGACAAACTGCGGCACCCAACTCACAGCTCTGTCCCCCCAGCCATCCCTTTCCCCCCTGCTTAGAGCCCTGGTTCCCACCCTGCTCATCCCTCGGCTGCCACAGGCAGATATTAATTAATACCTTTGTCCCAGCTTGGTTTTCTACTAGAGAAACAACCAGGAACTAATAAATCGACCCAACTTCATCTACAGCCCGAATGCGTTTTGAAAATGAAGAGTGTGATCCTGCGCGTGCCCCGTGCTCCC
Organism: Ceryle rudis; assembly: GCA_033439905.1. NCBI lineage: Eukaryota > Metazoa > Chordata > Aves > Coraciiformes > Cerylidae > Ceryle > Ceryle rudis. Next base: position 3,653 of record JAAGNO010013251.1, on the reverse strand, counting down.
AAGCTCAGGTACCCCGACACCGCCTGGAAATTTTGACGCAAATGGAATGCGAGATAGGCCCTTTAAATTGGTAAGCAGGAGATTAAAAAGGGAAAAAAGAATGAAAGTTCCCTGCAGCCTAATCACATCTCTTTGGGAAATTCCCGCACCAAGCCAGCCGTGAAGCCAACACAAATCAATGTGGCCCAGGGGATCAACATTTTACATATATATAAAAAATTGTAAACATCTTTTATGTATGCAATGTAATAACTACACTCAGCATCATGGGCTTTAAAAGCAAATGTTATGGGCAGTTGTATTGCAATAAAGTGGTTAAATGGGAAAGCTTTGAAGGGATGATAATTTGTACTCTTTTCTTTACCCAACTGACTTATCCTTGTATGAGTGTGACAAATTAGAACATTCTTCTATAGGAAGAAGTTTTCATTCATCAGGATTTTTTTTCCCCACCCTTTCCATTTTCTGCCACATTTCAAGTTCAAAAAGAAGTCAGACACAATCCTGATTATGAAAATAGGGTTGCAGAAGTTGGTCAGGCAACAAAAAAATTCCAGTTTGGGGGCCTGGCGCCTGCAGTGACCGAGCACGGGGACCGCGAGCCATCGCCCCGCTCGGAACGCCGGGCGAGAGTGGCCGGTGTGTCCACCCTGAGCGCTGAGCGGCCACGCGCCGCAGCATCCCCCGGCCTCGCCCGGAGCCTTCCAGAGTTACCGCCGTTGGTTTACGCACAGAGAAGGCATGGAGGTGCTGCTATTAAATGGTCCCTGAAGCCATGGTAGGACTTCGCTCTGACATATCTGGTAGCTATAAAATAGTGTCTACAAAACCAGAAATTAATATTTCAAGAATTTATTAACCAATAAAATTAACAATCAAATATTATTCCTGACTTGGAAATAATAAGAGTGGTGCAGGTTTGTGCTGTGCCACACTAATTAACGCTGTGGAAGTGTTCTCCAGGGCCGTGTCACGGCTCCTTACGGACTGAAAATCAAAGTGAAGCTATGGGTCTGGTGCACTAAATGGACAGTAAATAACACATTCACTGCCTTTAATTATTTAACAGGCACAGCGGTGACCCAAGATAACATAAAATATGTACAGAAATACTGTATGGGAATGCAGTGCTGTTGAAAGTGTCAGGGTTTTTTGCACTGGAGACAAAAGTTGTCACTTTATTTAAACAGGCAGCAGTTCTGTCCTCTGCACTTCTCAGGAGCCTCAGCTCATTCCTGGGGCGGAGCTGGGACTTCACTGCCACACTCAGTTAATGCACAGTCTCTCTATTTACAGAACTAGTGAGACTGATTATTTTATCTTATTATATTACAATTTGGGGCATGCACCTTGCAGGATTGTGTGTCCCCTTCTCCCTTTATTCTGGTGGGGGTTTGCCCTTTTTTTGCAATGCAAGTACTGACTCATGCCGCACACAGCTCTGGCATTAGTCCTTAAGGAGCAACAGAGAAACGCACCCTTTGGCACAGTTATCTCTGATTTGCCCTCTGAGATTTGGCCCCAAGCTGTGCGAAGTGACGGGAGACAGTGCAGTATCTCACGCTGCTGCTTTCCAGCACGGACAGGATTTTTCGGCGGAACAGCTGAGCACACTCACAGCACCTCAAAGCCCTCGGATGGAGCAGCGCTCCTTGGCCATGGGCTCAGCCTGGTCTGGGGCCAGCGACCCTTCGTGGATGTGCCACGTCTGCCGCTCCCGACGTGCCAGGTCCCTGCGCTGTGCAACGAGAGGGCGCGTGCAGAGGCCCTGTGACGGTGCTGCGTCTTCCCTGGCTTTTGCAAACAGGCTATAAATAATTTGTAAAGCGTTGGAACATTTGAGGAGAAACTGTCTTAGAATTTACTTGTTTCCATGGGCCGTATCAGGGAATTTTAAAAAGCTAAGTGCTTTACATAAATAGCAGGCAAAAAGTCTCTTAAGTCTTAAAGAAGTATCAGCAGCTGTGATCAGTCCTTCCGACTGATGCTGCCTTAACTGACAGATCGTATGGTATGAAATTACTGCCCAGCACTGAGCATGCTTCATGTAGAAAATCCCCTATTGTGATGAACTGGAAAGAAAATCTTCCCAATATTACAGACTTTGGAAACGTTTATTAACAACTTGATAATACTGTATTTGGAGACTTCATGCTCCTCAAATGACTCCTTAGCTTGGAGCAGAATGATTTCACTCCGGTTGCTTTTAACTCCCTTGCATTTATCTTGCCTGAGTGTCTCCACTGGATATTGTTTACTCTTTGGATTAGTAAACTCAGGATTAATTCCACTCTTTATTGCTGAAAGTGGCAGTAAATCCAGTATCAGGGAGAGCCAGGAATCTGCTTAGCTATGCTACATGACCCTTTCACGGTCAATAAAAATACACACCTCCCAGTACGAAGACACGGCACTTAGAGACATAGCCCGTGTCATCAGGGTGTGGATATGCACAGAAGCCTTTGCTTAGCCCTTACTTTCATTAGAAACTATAGATGCTGCAGGATTTTTGGTGTCTCTCGAGGGAAAATAAAATAAAAGGAAAAAGAAACTCCTCCGCTGCCCTGGCTGCAAGACTGCCCGGGCTGGTTTCACAGCTGCTGGCAGCCTCCTGGCCACGGTGAGAACCGGGGTTAAAACCAGCCTTCGGTACAGCTTTGGGGTCTGGCAGGAGCCTGGCAGCACTTGCTTGGCTCTGGAACCATCCTGCATCAGGCAGGGAGGCCGTGGTGAGGGTTAAAGCCACAAAGAGCGGCGTGCAGCATGCTTCCCCGGCTCCCTGCTCTCCGTAGGGCTGGTTTTTTCCTGCTATTAAATCAGCAAAGAGGAATGTGGGGCCAGGAGCTGAGGAGAGCTTGTTGGAAAGGTTACCTAAGTGAACCACGCAATTTTTTTCCCTCAACTTTGTTCCATCTTAAGGTAAAAGGTTCATGCAGAGGGCTATAAATTCCTGTCACATTTTGTTGTAATCTCTCTATGGTTTTATTACTTAAAATGCTGCACTCTCGAGACAGGGAATTTTCCAGGGGTTTGAGGCTGACACGGAGCCACATTTATATTGCGCCGAAGCTCCTCTGGAGTCTCCTTGAGACATGTGGCCGGCAAGCCCGGCGTGAAGGCCTTATCAGTCACTCCACCACAGAGTCAGACCATGAATTATACCGGGAATGGAGGTGGCTCCGCGAGAGCGGGATTGTGGGCCGCCGGGTGACAATAAACATGTCCCGGGAATGTGTCCTCCATCACTCAAGTTCAGATAGCAGATCTGGACCTTAACTACAGCTCCCCATCTCTAAATCTCCCTGTGACCTGAGCGGGAGATGGAGGTGGGTCTCAAGGATATCTGTCTGCCGGGCACTCGCGGAGGAAGTTTATAACCAGCGTGCGCCGCGGCTGCCGTCGCTCCCTGCACCGCTCCCAGGAGCAGGGGGTCAGCTCTGGCCGGGCAGCACAGCTGGGGGCCCGGGGCTGCGTGGGGCCCCTGCCCTGCCAGGCCCTTCTCACCACCCAGCATCAGCACGACCGCGCCCGCCATGGGGTGAAGGACGAGCGGGGGAAGCGGCACGGAGCAAAAGGCTGGGAGGGGCGGTTCGGGTTTAAAACAATGGCGGAAGGGGGGAAAAGTTACATAGGGAATTGTCCGCAAATGAAGG
>JAAGNO010013248.1:0-12293 GCA_033439905.1 Ceryle rudis | reverse complement strand
GGGAGGCCGGCGAGGCCGCAGCCGTTGCCGGAGCGGTTCGAGGGGGGGGCTTTGTGGCCTTGGAGGGCGGGTGTTTGCGCGGGGTCCCCCCGCTGCGCTTCGCAGCCGCGCTGCTTACCCCGAAGCGAACGGCCCTGAGGAGCGTCCTTTAAAACCGTGGAGGAGGTTAAAGCGTTGCCGGTGATTTTTAAATGCCGGAGTCTTGCCCCTCGCTCCCCTTCTCGGCGACGCTTGGAACCTTCGCTGTCTCGTAGTGAAGGGAAGAGCTTGAGGTCACAGCGCGGTAGAATCGGGGAGGTTGGAAAAGACCTTCTAAGACCGTCGAGTCCGTAGTGGCATTGACCGAGACTTATCACCTCCGTTGGCTTGACTTCCTTGGTTTGCTGTGGTCTTTTTCTTAAAAAGTGGGCGGGTGCTGGACGCTCTAGCTGTGTTTGGGGTTTATTTAGGTTTATTTTCTTTTGTTGTAGTGTTTCTGAGCTACAGATGACACCCGGTTGCTCTTGCATTAAAACTCTTGTGTGTATGAGATGAGTAAAGCCAAACTCTGCCCCCTTGTAGCGATTTCCTAAGGGGCTGTTGATGCTTTAGCTCAACAAATGTGGTGTTTTGTTTTATTTTCTACACCACGAACACCCTGCTAGTGCTTGGGGGTGAGCAGGTCTGTGTGTTCAGCTTGGAAATCGGTTTTATTTCCCGTGGGAATCTTCGTTTGCCACTGGAACCCTCATCTAAAGCAGTGTGATGCGAGCGCTCCCCTGGGGTGCCGAGACAGCCAGAACTGCTGAACCATCTCCTCTGGCCCCAGTTTAGGCCTTTTATCAGAAATCTGTAGCAGGTGGGAATGCAGAGACCTCAGAGGAACCAGAAAGATTGTTGTTTTTCGAAAGGTGTGGTGCTGGCTACGCGGAGCTTCATTCAGAGCAGAGATAAGGGGTGAGGAGGGTGGGCGGACGGATGGGTAAGGACAATGCGTCAGCCCTTGTGATGTGGGTTTGTTGGCCGTATCTCTTAGTTACAGGATATTCTGGCTGAGGTTGCGTTTGGACCTCGTAAAGCAGAATCTGCTGCCAAAGCAGGTTCCCAGCCATGGGATAGTTTCTAAAGCTGCGCAAGGTGCGCTCGGTTTCTAGGACGACGGGCGCCGTTAGAACAACTCGGCGGGATACAGGGTGCAGCAAACTTCACTGTGCAAATCCTCCACGTGAAATTAAAATAGTAACGGAACCTGAGTCTTGTACGGAATAATTTGTAGGGTGCTCTTGAACGATCAGTTGCCTTCCTCATATTTCTTCATTTATTTTTGTTGTAGACCCTGATGCAGTGGGGGGGGGGAAGATTGCAGGAGATAGAGGAAAGGCGTGTGTGTGAAAGAGATGAGAGGGACTGATACTGCGATTCGTTTTCTTGGCCCTGTCCTTGTAAACCTGTTTTGCATATAGTTAAGGAGATGAGCTTATTACCTCAGATCAGATTAGCTTCCAAAATAGCGTAATAATAAGCTTCTGTTGCCTCACAAGGCGAGATTTTTTTTTTTTTTTGGACTGCTGAACTGGAAATAGGGCTTGGGTGAAAAACAGGCCCTCTGTCAGAGGGCAGCTGTCCTGGGGAAGCTGCAGGCAGATGGGTAAAGTGCCGCCCCGAAGAGTTTCATCCCAAACAGCCTGGACAGGCACAGAAGTTGTCTCTCCTCTGCCAAGTGCAGTTGGCCTCTGGTTTTAAGTCACTTAATTTTGTTTTATTGCTCCAGGTGGTACCTCTAGAGTGGTTCTGCAGTTTCAGGCTTATGTAACTTACTAAGTTAAAAAAAACTCAAATATATATCTAATACAAAGTACACTTCCCAAACAATAAATGGAATTTATTGTTCTAGGACAGTGTTTTGGTTTTTTTCTTTTTTTCCAACTGACCGGAGCTCTCCACTGATGCAAGGAGTGACGTGGCACTTGAACACCAGAAAGGGTTTCAGATGGAACACGGAGCCTTAAATCTGGGAGTTGAAACCCGAGTCACACAGGAATTTCCCAAGTGACAATAATTTAGTGAAAAGCCTCACTTGCAGATGTTTTAGCAGCACCAGCTTTCTTATTTAAGCACGTCTTTCTCCATAGAGTATAAACACACTTGTTTGAGATTTAACAGTCTCAGAGGCTGAACCTTTTTCCCCTTTGCTGATCCCTGCAAGCACCTGAATGTCAGGCGAAGGTCAGATTAACTCCTTCCCGCAGAGCAAGGGAACAGGGAATGTATCCATCCTCTGACTCTGTTCAGGACTTAATTTTGAAAATAACTCGCTGTGCTCACCACGTGACGGGCACCAATTCTGTGTGCAGACCCCCTCAGAGAACACCCCTCTACTTTTCCTTACACATTTTTGCACAGTTACAGCCTAAAAGTGGTAGAAATCGCATCTGCCTCTCGGAAGTAATCTTTTCTCCCACCTAAAAAAGGTCAGATTTTAAGCCATCAGTGGTAATTAGTATTCTATGCCTAGAAAATCTGTGATTTTGAACAAAAACCTCAAGATCTTCCATCCTCTACTGGAGAGACTTTGACTTGTTGGATATTTAGCTATTTTTATAAGGATGACCTACTCCTTTTGTAGCTACAGTTTGAGTTTCGGCCACTGTCAGGGTGGTGGGTTTAATTCCTCAGAGGCCTGGTCTTCAGACCAATTCTCAGTTGACTTTCCTCTGGTTTTACCCTTCTGAAATTGTGGTGTTTCTTTCAAGACTTTATCATCACCAGATCTCTTTAGGAATGGCTTCCTAAAACATCCCCAGGGCACTGGGAGACTTCACTTCCCTTCCCAAATCCGTCCCACCCTGTTTCTCGTAGTAAGAAGCTGTATTTCTAAATTTTATCTTGGATCTTTCGTGGCTTTCTGAGACACCACCACACGTGGTGCATGTAACCCGGGTTAAATGCAGCTAGGAGTGTATCAAATAGATGTGGTGGAGGGTGGCTACCCGAGAGAAGTTACCAGAGAAACTGCAAAAAAGGCCAAAAGGACCATTTTGGGTGGTACCACAGGTTGTTTCTCACCAGGTGAGGAGCATTATGGTATGTCTCACACTCTAAATCCAACCTGTTTTTCTTATCTACGCTATTTCTGTGCAAACTTGTTTTGCTCACGATGTTTTGTCGGTCACTGATCGGTGTCCTGCTTCTTCTGAGCTGGGACTGGGGAGAAGCTTTGTTATGCTGATGTTACTGGTGGAATACAGTCAATATTTGTTTCTGTTTTGATAGCTCTGAAGTTGGTGGTGTCAAAGCAGATTCTCTGGAGGTTTGCACGTGTCCCTCCTCTTGGCTTGTGACTTTTTCCATCTGCTCTTCATCCTGCACAGAGCGAGGGGACACTGGCTGTGCCCCAGCTGCTTATCATGTCAGGACAGATGTTGAAGCAGCCGTCACGTGAGCCGGGTAGATTAGGGTCTGCTCAACACCAATGCTAAAACACCTTCGGAACGAGAGAGGTCTGTGTGCTCTGGAGTGAGTTCGGCGTGCGTCTGATGCAAAGGGATGTTGTCGTGTTAAAACAAGAAAAAAATCCAGCGTTATGTTTGACACCTTCCTATGTTTTCATTAAAATAAATGAAAAGCAGCTTTGGCACGAGAAGAGAGCTCGAAGCGATCACAGTGGCCACGGGGTGTGGAAACTGGTTTTCCTGGGGTTGGAGATAAGGGGTGGGGAGAAGAAACAAGCTGTTCAGGAGACTTTCAAGAGATTGATTGGGTGTTGAAGGAAGGAAAGAGGAACTACCTGAAGCTTTTCTTCCTGGAGGCCTGGAATGTCACATATTGTCCTGGAGAGGTGTGAGGTGTCTGGGGAGCGCCAGGAAAGAGGGATAGGAAGGAGGATGAGGTGCTGTTAGGCTGAAGTCAACATACCTGGGACATGACTGTTAAGTGCCTTTCAGCAGAATAGCAAAGGGGGAAATTAGACTGGAGGGGAGGAAATGAAGCATGGGGTTTGTATGGAGGAGGAAATGAAGCGTAGGTCTGGAGGAGGTGGTAATTTGTAGCCCTGGACCTCGGGCAACAGTGCTGATCATATATCGTGCCTCTGGCAAAATCCTATTCTGCTGCTCTTTTGGCCTCAGTTAAAGATACTCAGTTCTTGTCCAGATTAGAGAATGCCAAGAATTATGTAAGTGGTAACGGAGAGCAGCTTGAGCGATGCGTTACCCGCAAGCCAAGCTTGGGAGTTACTGGTGGAGTTGGGTGGGTTTTTGGAAATGGAGGTTGAGTGTCTTGAAGAGGAGGGAAGACAGCAGGGGGTGGTGGGGTGGGGGGGACCAACAGGAAAGCAAAAATCCCGTAAGAACCTTTGCTGCTAAGCAGAGAAAAGGCATGTGAGAACAGGGCTCGTGGAAAGGGGAGGCACCAGCAGGTGGCTAAAGGAGGTGGAGCTGCCTTGAGTTAGGAGGGTAGCGCGTGGTTTTGAGCATGTGGGTCAAGGGGGGTGAAAAGTAGAATGGGAGCAGCCAGCAAAAGAAATTTGAGGGCTGAGGGGGGAGGGCGTAGCGTGAGATGATGAGTTCAGGGAGTAGTAACCGTGCTAAGCTTTGGAAGACGGAAGTGAAAAAAGAAGGGGGGGAACCCAGCAATTCTTTTAATATTGGGGGTTGGAGGCGATAAATAAAAAAAAAAAAGTCAGTTTTATAGTTCCTGGCAGAGAGTAAACGTAGGCTGGAGTGCAGGGTGGCTGTAAAGGATGGAATAGTTTGGGGAAAGATGAGGAAAAAGCAGTGTGGACACCCAGAGCGTAGGAGAGCAATGGAAGGAGCGGAGAAGACAGAAGAACTAAAACACCCAACCAACCTCAGAGGTGGGAAGAAAAGTGAACAAAGTGAGAGTGTGAGGAACGGGAGATTAAATGAAATGAAAATATTAAAGGATTTGAATAACAAAGTTACTGAGTTTTAAAAATTCCAGAGCCGTTTTACATAGCTCAGAATAAACCCCAATGACTTTCGAAGCAAAATCTCTCTTCTTTTTTTTATTCAGGGATCCTTTTGCCGCACACCACGAATATATGCGGCAGGTGATGAGAAGCTTTTCTGATCCTTTTGGCCGAGATCCATTTCTCAGTATAACAGATGGCGGGGGGAGAACGGCGGATCGAAGAGCGCGCCAGGACTCTCGGGTTGCTCTGAGAGGAAATCGCAGAGTAAGGATTTTCTTAATCTCCTAAGGCTTGCTACGTGGAATTTACATTTACTGGTAATAGAGTTGGATTCACGTTTCCAGTTCTGTTAAATTTGGTCCTGGGGAAGTGGAGACCTGGCTGAGCTATTGCAGCCGTGGTCAGGTTGTTTAGCGCCCGGTGAAATGGGAATAATCTCTCTGGCCCATTACCTACCAGTGACAAACTTCTGTTAGGACTAATATCAGATCTGTCTGTTATTAAACATACAGTATATAACGAAACAAACTAAACATTTCTCAAAGGTTCAGTTAAATAAACGTTATGTATTAAATGTTTCTATTGCAGAAAGGCATTAAAAATGTCCTCTGACAGAGCCCTCTCTGAACACTTATTTCCTTTTTATGCTAACTTGACTTAAAAAGGTTGACATGTTTCAGCCATCCCTTTACACTTCAGTACCTTGTGTCTGGTTGTTTATATTTAACCCAAACCTGTGTTTCAGCCACCTAAACGGTGCCTACACAGACATTTTAAGCCCTGTTTCAACTTTGCAACTGTGAATAAAGGCTTCACATTCTGTATTTAGTCCGGTTCTTAATGTCTCTTCTAGATAGAAGACTGTAAGAACTAAAGAGGGGGGAAATTTGGTACAAACCCTAGAATTTCTGTGAACTACCCCCTGAAACTGAGAAGTTGGCAGCGGTCTGTTTTACATAAAGTATCTTTTCAACTCTCTGGGCCAGCAGGAAGATTGTATCTTAAGCTTCTGTAGCTACACCTTATCTACTAGCTGCCTTTAGAAAGGATAGATGGCGGTTCCTTTCCCTCCACTACACTAAATATTTTGCAGCCGAGTGATTTCTTATTTTAACAAACCGCATTTGTATTTTAAAAACCAGTTGGAAGACAAGCCCGATGACAAGGGCTTGTGGAACTCGGCCAGATTCGGCGGTGGTTGTTCAAACCTAGATAGTTAGAGCTTCATAAACATAGCCAGGACACAGACTATCACCTACAAGTCAAAAGGGTAACTGTCAGATTCCTTCCTCTGTGCTCATGCAGTGCCAGTTAGTTTCAAATATAGATGCTGCTGGGTCTAATTAGGGTGTGATCTTTCCTCTGCTGAAGTAGATTCTTAGCCCTTGATTCAGTAGATGCCTAACACCAGATCAGACTACTGTGTTTTTTTCTTCCCTTTAGAAAAAGAATCTGTGAAACCATAGGAGTTTGTGTCCCTTGTTCTTGGCAGGGAGGGATGAATCTGGGGCAGAGAAAACCTTTCTCTGCGGTCGCAGAAAGAAGTTAAAGGTACAAGAGGGCTGAGTTATTCTGATAAGCACAGAAGAATTTCCACACCCGCTAAAATGTTCCCGGTATCTTTTGATGTTCCTCAGGTTTCACCTAAGAGCTGTCAGATGTCCCATGAGACTCGCCCCTGATTACTCGACTCTTGCAGTAGTCTCAAACTGCTTTTACTCTTTTCCCTCCAAAATGATTCACACACCTAAAATAAGAGGATTTTTCCGTAGGAAAAGACGGGTATCTTTACTACCATGTAGAACAGACTTGGTTAAAATTGCCCCTCCTCATTCGTGCTACTGTCATTCTGTGTAATTAAACTGTAGCGGGCCCAAAACTGCTCTGCAAGGAACAGAATCTGTTGCACCAGCTCCAACGTGCATCGATAACAGCGTTCCCATTGGAAAATGCTTTTCCCTTCTCAGGCAGTGTTGGTTTTTAGCCGGAGGGAGGGAGGGAGAAATAAGGAGCAGGAGGACTGGGATAAAACCTCTTCAGAGACCTCAATATTTGGTTTTGTTTGGCTGTCTGCTTGCCCTTTGTATCAGGGAACTAGTTAACAGCTTTTAGTCTGTATTATAAACCAAAGGCTGTGGCTTTTCCTGACCAACAGCTTTCTTGTTTCTGAGGAGATCCTTTTGCACTTGATAGATACATCAAAAATAGATCATTCTTTTCTGTCACAACATATTAGACAGCACTGCAACCTGAAAGAGTTCATGAAGGTTCAAGAACTGGATAATTCCTTCCATTTGAGTTTAAAAATCTTTGGTACTTGTATCTAATCAGCCTTTCTCGAGGGGAGCTTTTTATATAACTCTCCAATCTCAGTTTCCTGGAAACATCGCTGTGTTTTCCAGCATCTCGCTGCCCTGCCCTGTAGGGATATTCAATATCAGTTGGTCAAACAGGAACTGCGTTTGCTGGTGTTTATAGCTACATCTATTTATACAGCTGCAGGAGAATATAATTTGCTCATGAGGGATTTGTCTTCAGGTGGTTCTGTATACGATGATAGATTTACCTAGAACTTCGTCACAGTGACCTTTGAAATTGCTGACGAGGGAGGCTTGGTTTGTATTTATCGCGAGGGGTGGACGGATATTGTAGAGAAAGAGCTTTTATGTTTGGATTCATCTCTTGTAATACACAGAGTGCTTCTGAACAGGTCAACTGCATCGCTTATTACAAGCTCTAAAATTGTATGCCAGCCTCTTGAAATTTAATTCCACAAATTTATATTAAAGATACTAAAGGTCCCGTGAGCGACTGTTTTTATTTGATCAGAAACATTTAATATCACTTGTCCTATCTGAAAGCGCACGATGAAAGTTCCTTCTGGTAACAGGTATCACAATTAAAAGGTGTGGATCCTTTTTTCTTCCAGGCAACAAGCGGTTCCCTCATGCCCTTTGCAGGCTTTGGTCGAGTGGTTAGTATCCCAGGAGCAATAATCCTTGGAGCTCTTGCTGGTACTGTCTGTGGAACTAAAGCATGAGCAAAGGCTGGGCTCGCTGTGCTCGCAACCCGCTTTTGTTGGCGTTGAGAGATCCAGAACAAGATCCTTCCAGAAAATTAAATGGCTTTGCCTTGGTAAATGCAAAATCTGGGGTAGACTAAATACGCTGGTATCAAGCTTGGAAAAGTTACTAAGCAGCTGGCTTTTCTCCTCAGGGATGTACCCCTGGGTGCTTGACCTCTGATGGATATGAATGAAATAATCCCTGGAAAAGACACCCCAGATTTGGAGCATGGATGGACACCAGTGGCTTAGAGTGTGTTTGTGCCCGTGATCCCAACAGGACCTGCGGTAGTGGTCACAACGCTGCCAGCTCCTGAAGACAGAACTGCCACTGGAAGGGGGCTCGGAATGATTTTTGGCTGTAGTTTGTTCAGAGACAGGAATAGGCTACGGTTTGAGTCCCCCTGCCCCCACCTATGTCACATAACTCCATAGGTACAGCTGATTGGCATCGGGCAATTCAAATTATTTTCATTCTAGCTGCAGAAAGCACTTCTCTGGAGTTACTGATGCTTGCAATGGTTTGATGCCCTAAATTATCTAGAATTACCACCCAGAGGTTTTGACAGCCCGTAAGGTTTCTGAAGTAGCAAGAAATCCAAATCAGCTTGGCCACAATACGAGTTTATTTTGCTATTTAAGTGCCAAATCTTTGACTTCTGTCTTTCCAGTATCTCCAGCTTAACAGTCAAGCTCCCCGCGCTAGCTTTCCATTTCTCATTTGAGAAGATGCCTTTTGCCTTGTCCATGGCTGCGAAAACCTTGTCGATGGTCTGATTTACGTTAAAAAAAATGCATGTAAAAAAAAAAACAAACCAACCCAACCCAAACAAAACAGCTTCAGAACTTGAAGGGTCAGTAGATTTGTGTTTTAATTTGAACGTCTTTTTCTTTCAGCAGGATGCAGATTTTGGGGAACCTTTTTTTGCAATGGACAGGATGATGTCAAACATGAGGAACAGCATGCTGGAGATGCAAAGGAAATTTGTAAGCTTTTAAAAATTTGTTGTGAAATTTAATTGTATTGGCTGGTTCTTTAAAATACTCCGCGGAAAGTCCTGCCAGGCAAAAGTCTTGAGTGGATAGTAAGATGGGGTTTGGTTTTTTTAATTATTATGTATTTATTTCCCCCCTGACTATATGATGGTTATAATTCTCTCTGCTGCTACTGATTATTTACTAACAACAGTGCTTTAAATGTGCACTTGGTTCTGTAGGGGTTGGAACTGCTCTGAGGAGGTGGCACCTTAAGCAAAGGAGCCGTTTAAAGTGTCACTGGACACTGCAAACCAAGAACCCCACGAACACCTAAATGCCACCTGGCAGAGAGATGTTCCTCCGCTTTGATTTGCGGCGCTGCGTCTTTCTTCCGAGTCTTTGAAGATAATTCTGACATCTGTTAAGTGTTGTTGGCTGTATTTACAGGGTTTTACTGGCCTTGTAAAAGGGCTTGTAGCTGCTGTTGCTCAAGTCCTGTTTCACCTGAACTCTGTACACACCCTGCTGCACGCTGTGTGTGGCAAGGCTGGTGTTACAGGTGATATCCTCATTCCTAAACTCAGCTGTGCCAGGGCAAACACTGGAGCAGTTTTTATTGCTGCCTCCTGGTTTTTATTTCTTGGGTTTCCTGGCACGAGGAGACCTGGGGCCACGCAAGGCTCAGACAGGAGCGAGGGCACAGCAAACGCCAAGGTCCCTTCCCAACGGTCCCCATCTGTGGTGCCGGGACTGAGGGTCGATTCTTTTACGTAACAAAATAGTCTCCAAATGTAAGAAGCTCTTATTATCCCCAAGTGTTAATTAATAAGAGGCCTGCGTTGCTTGTAGGATGACCTGTCCATCCATCCAGATGCACACACGTTCAGCTCCTCCTCTGTGATGACGTACTCCAGAATAGGGGATGAACCACCAAAAGTGTTCCAAGCTTCAGCTCAGACACGCACGGCTCCGGGAGGTGTAAGTAGCGCTGAGACACAGCAAAAAAAGTGGCGTGTAATTATGGGAACCTTAGGTTCCTCTCTACCAAACCACAGTTTCCTTCAAGATCTTTTTACTGGAGACAGTTACTCTTATAATTTAGAAAAATATAGGTCTATATTGCCCTATATTAAAGGCTTCTTAGGCTAAAGTGCTGTTTTCTTCTTTGTAATTTATATACTTCTAAGTATAGATCTAAATAAATCATATACCTATCGAAGACTGGAAGACTTGAGCACCAAAACAGCTGATTCTTCAGGGCTGTCTCCAATATCTTTCTCTTTACTATAATTATTCCCCCTCTTGTACACTTAAAATTCTGTCTAAAATAGAAGATAGCAAGAGCCGGTCTGTTTGGGTAAAACACAGCTCCAGATCACCCCCCCGTACTCAAGCCCTTTTCCATGCTTACGTAACGCCGCGGACGAAGATGCCCTTTCGTTGACTTCCTTGCAGCTGTTGCATCTAATTCTGCTAAGAAATTTGAATTTGAATTTGAACCCCGAAGCGAGAGCCGTGAAAGAGTAGCTGCGAGCAGCGTGATTGGCTGCGGGATATGTTCAAGCTCAAGCAGACACTCGGTTATCAGAAAGTTCTAATAATACACCCCTGAACACAGCGATAAGTTGTTGCCTGGGTTTCAAACCGGCCAACATGACAACCTAGTAATGAGTTGTCCCTTCACGCTGAGAAGATTGGCAGCGGCTGTTACTCGTTTTGTTGTCAAGGAGAACGTTGGAAGACTCGTCTGCCTGTGGTATATTTAGACCAGGCTATTTCCCTCCCCCAGCAATTAATATCCAGTATGTATGTTACTTAAGAAGCTTTAGATGTTCGTGGTTAACCTGCCTGTCCGTGGGGTAAAAAGATAATAGACTTAATCTGTGTTTTGTTGGTGTGTTTAAATATGAGACGATTGGAAAAGCCTGGAAAACTTTTTTTCTATAAAAGAAAGCTATAAAACCTTTGGGAAAGAAAAGTGGATTTTCTTTTAAACCTTAAATTTTCATTGGTTTTGTTCGTTTGTGGGGTTTTTTTTGTTGGAATGATGCTTACTTCCCTTTTTTGTACAGGTTAAGGAGACGAGAAAAGCGCTTAAAGATTCTGAAAGTGGACTGGAAAAAATGGCTATTGGCCATCACATCCATGACCGTGCTCACGTCATCAAAAAATCAAAGAACAGCAAGACTGGTGATGAAGAAATGAACCAAGAATTCATCAACCTGGATGAAAGTACGTCTCTTTATGCAGCTCTCTAAGGGGCTTTACGCTCGTGTTTCACGGGCCAGTGTTGAAGTTCCAGCTTGAGCCATCTTAAAAGGGACTGTGTTGCAGGCAGCTGGGAAGCCTGCAAATCAAATTTCCTTAGATTGATACAAATTGGGGCACCTTAAGCAGTTAAGCTTGAAAATGTTGTGTTTAATGCAGTCGGTCCTGTTTGCTTGTACAATAGCTGCTCATACTTTAAAGTACTTTTAATGATATTTTATGGTTTCAAACAATCTCTTAAGACAATTTTACTGCTTTGGGCTGATTGTGGCTAATAGAAAATACAAGGTGAAGAGCTGTGTGCTTAACCAGTGCATGTGTTTTTACAACACAGTGACTTTCAGGGTTTCTTTTTCATCTTCCAAAGGTAAGCTGACTGCAGTAAGCTTCTAGTTGTGTTTACAGATCCCCTAGAAATAGTTTGCAAGCCATGTGGAGAATCACGGATCACAAGTTTAGGGGCTTCAAACAGTAATTTTATTTAATTTTCACCTGTTTTTTTTCCCCCTGCCTTGTCTGCATTCATCAAAAGTAACAAAAGATAAACTTTGTTTTTCAGCTGAGGCCCAGACCTTTGATGAAGAGTGGCAGAAAGAGATTATGAAGTTCAAGCCGTCTAGAACTCGAGGCAATTTGGAAGCTCCAAAGTACAGAAGTATTCATCACGTACCCAAGGAAGATGGAATAAGAAGGTAAAAATAGTTTCCTACCAGAAAAAGGAATTAGTAGCAGCGGAATGAGAATTCAATTCTGAAGCAGTCTAGTTGTGAACGAGCAGTCTGAGGAGGAGTTGTGTGGTTTATTCCTCTGTCTCGCAATGCCCCAGTAAACAGTGCAAAGCAGTATTTTCACTAAATTCTGAAGAAATTCAGTGCTTTTTGACTTTGAAAATGACTTTATGGACAGGTTAAAATGGCGAGTGGGGCGGAATGTGCCCGTGCTCCTGGCTCAACCATTACAAATAACAGGCTTCCCAGGGCAGGGGTGGAGTCCCCGGGAGCCCTGGAGGGGTTTCCAAGCCCCCCGTGGAGCTGTGGTGCGGAGGGCCAGGGGTCAGGGGTGCCCGGGCAG
>JAAGNO010013246.1:143319-175131 GCA_033439905.1 Ceryle rudis | reverse complement strand
TATAAATCACTGAAATGTATTCCTTGTGCAAAGAATGGAAAGGTATTTTTATAGCAATAGAGTAACCTTTCTTTCAGAATGTAACGGGTTTTTTTAAGCACTAGTGATATTTTCAAAACTAAATTATTGTTGCTGTTAATTTCTCCTAATTTTAATATTAATTATTTAAAATCTGCTCTTAAAACGTGAAGCAGAATAAAATTTCAGGTACAAAGTTAAATGTTGTAAGAAAGTTGTTTTGTGTTACTACATCATGAAAGATAGGTAGTTCTGTTTGTCAAAAACTGGATGCCAAATACTGACCTTTAAGTGTGTGATAAATTCCCAAAGCCCAAAGGTGAGTATGTTGAAACAAGAAGCTGGTTTAATTTTCTTTAATACAACCAATAGGTCTTTGTTCAGCTTCAATTTTTTTTTTTTTCCTTCCCCCAAGGACTATATGAATAATTGAAATAACACTTAAGTATGTTAGAATTAATTTGGATGATTACACTGGAAAATTATGTGTCTGCATTTGAAAAAAAAAGTCAAATTACTATCACTTCTGCTATTCTGCAGTAGTTAGAAGAAACTGAAGTATGTTGCATGATTTTTTAATGATTTACTAATAATACACCGATCAGTTATAACTACAATTTCTAAGACTAAAGGAATTTATTACAAAATGAAAATATGTTGCATGTATAATATATTTTCCTGTAATTCTCACAAATGTTAGAAGTCTTTTGGCTAGATGTATGAAGCTTTGCCTTATAATCCTTTAAAAATATTTTTTTTTAATGCTAAATTTATGTTGCGTAGAGATAAAAACATGATACAAACTGCCTTTCCTCAGCTCTTATGTGACAGCATGAATAAATTCAGGGCTAGCTGGAGTCCAAGCTGCCTTTTGTCAGTTTATCATCAAATGAGTGCTTTAATAGCTGCTGTTCTTACCTGATAGACAACTCGCAGTACGCACATATATGGCTGCTTTTCAGCAGCACAGGCTCCTGATAGCAGCCTTCAACAGCGAGAAGCGCTCTCCTTTTATTCTTGGGGCAGGAGGGGTTACTTGCCCACGAGACAGGCACAGGTTACAGCTCTCTTTGTGAACAAGTGAATATGGTTAGTTGGTCAGGTGGGCCCAGCAGTGCAGCTCCCTGGGGAACAGGCGTTCCTCAAAGGCCCTTTGTGCCAGCCTCCACCAGGCAGCGCTGAGTTTTTGCTCCTGTCTCGGGAAAATAAGCATTGGCTGGGCGCTAAAAGCTGAAAAGAAAACTCAATAAATAGCAAAGAAAAACTTCTCCCTAGCAACACACTGCCTGGAGCAGCTTGAGCCTTCAAATGGAAGGTCATATGATTGACATATTTGTCCCCTAAAGGGAGTGCACACAATTCATTTTTTTTTTTTTCACTTCTCTGTGTTTTTTAAGCTTTCACAGCGGGTTTCAGTCAGCTGTACAAGAGAGGAGACCTATCCAGTTGGAATACTACCACTCCCTCCTCCTGGACTTCATCAGCTCTGAGAGTTCAAGAAGTGTCTGTGGGGTTTATGGAGGAGTTAACTTTGATTTTTAAACAGTAACATTTGTATTATAGCACCAGTAAAATGCATATAAGACATATATGCGATACTATATTCAACAGAGCGATGGGTTGCTTGTATATTTATAAGCAGCTGGAAGTAATTCTGTACTTTTAGTACCCATTCACTTTTTAGCAGCTGTGGAGAATTACTGAAAGTACACACTGAGTGCATAGGTCCTTTTAAACTTTCAAGGTTGTGTTTCCTCAGCTGGTCTAGAAATTTAAAACTCAGGTCAGTTCAGGTTTTGAGCAACTTAAATCAAGAAAAAGATACTGTTTCTCTAGATAGTAGCTTTATACAGAGTTCTAAATTAAACAGTCATTAGATGACTCCACTTTAGGGATTGTGCATGTAGTAAAAGACAGCGTCAACAAAAGCGTGCTGTTGTGCTTTCTGTTACTTTCAAAATAAAATGATGTATTCAAACGTTTTACAAAAGGAAAATAGGTGATGTGCAGAAACAACTCATTGAATCACATACAGACATCATGATTCTTGTTGAAAATGTGACTACAGCAGTAAGTGTGACAGTCTCAGAAGCTATTGGAAGACCAGTGCTCCCTGAATACTAACATTTTATATTTGGGTAAGCCTAACATTCATTGATTTACTCTGTATTGTAATACTTGAATTTATTTTAATTAGTCAATGTAACCTTTTCAGGACATACCAAGCTGAAGATAAAAATGTCTTAAAAGTTACTACTGCAGCTTGAATTCCCATGTGGAAGTCTGCAACCCTGAATCTCGTGTTTAATGAAACACGTAAGAGAAGGTACACTTGAAAGATGTGTACTAATTCACAGCAACAGTCTTTGTACTCCTTGTCACCAGCAGTTTTCTTTTATTGCTTTAAAGAGAGAGACTTCTCATGTTCTTTCTGGGTTACTAAATTTTATATGAAATGTCATTTTCCTTTACAGGTTTGGTGTTTTTTCTTTTTCCTGGGTGGGAACAGATTAAAACCATAATGGTGATGTTTCCCATGTGGAAACGTGGGGCCGTATCTCAATACCATTTTGAGAATGAAAGGTTTTGTTTACCTACTAAAACATTAGCATAGCTGGAAAAAAAATCAGACTGGCGTCTCAAGAGTTCACAACAGCATACCAGTTTTGAAACCTCTTAATAGGATTAGTGTGCCCCCCCCCCAATATCTGATTTCAGTATCTTTCCACATAAGGGAAATTTGCGTCCATTCACAGTGCATAAACTCAGACTTTCAATAGAAACCTCCTGGGATGACAGAGAAAAAGTAGTTACAGGTCAGGCCTTATCTACAAGTAATTTAATTAATCGTTCTGTTGTTGTTATTTTTCTAACAACTGCCTCTAATCTGTACCTATTAGAACAGCCACATTGACTGTAGGTTGTTGTGTAACATAAGTCAGTTAATTTTTAGAATTTACTTAAAACTCTGGATGGGTTAAAGCATTTGTCCCGATATAATTGGAGTATGTAAATGCGGTCTCTGTATTTTGAGACCATTTAGTCTATTCAGAAGGTTACAGCTGGAATAAAGACCTCCAAAATATCGGTTATTTTTGATTTCTGCTCTGTTCAGATTCCTAGGATGTTCGTGGTACTTGGGGTGTTACTGGTAGAGCCATATGTGGGAAATTTGCTCTCCTGGTAGTATCTCATTCACTGTGCTTATAGTTTAGCTCCTGCTTTCAGAATTAAACTAACCAGAAAGTAGGAATTTTGAATGTCTAACATTCCAAAATCAGAAATAAAAAAATTAATGTTCAGGTCTGAAAGTTTCTTTTTCTAGCAATGTGCAAGCCAAGTTACAGATCTAATTGCATTTTATTGATAGCTATTTCATTTGAATCTTAATACAAATATTAGAAAATGTGTATGCTAACAAATATTAATGTATTTCAGTATAATTCTGTCTTTTTGAAAACATCTCAGAAGGTGCTGTATACATTTTTTTTCCTCTTTAGGATTCTTGGGGGGTTGATGTGTGTATATATATGTCAGGAAAGATGTATTCCTGTTACAAAGCTTTCTGTGGTGTGTAGAGATTCTAGTCAGTGTTTTTATTTACACCATTAAGAGATTGAGTTATTCAGGAAAGAGGAATGCTAATTAAAAAAAAAATGGCTAATTAAAAAGGAAATTCTAGAGTTAAGTATTGTTGAGTGTGTAGTATAACCGACCCAAGGGACCTTATATCCTTGAAAGCCTCAAAACCAGTGATTTAAATACAAGCCCATCTCGTCTGTCCTAAAGAAATGTTGGAACAGACAAAAAAATCCATTAAGGTCGAGCCCATCACATCTGTCCTAAAGAAATGTTGGGACAGTTATAAAAATCCATTAAGGTCAAGCAAAATGCTATTGGTGATTTCCCCTGCACCATGTCCCCGTCCCGTCCCCCCCCTATATTAACAACTAGTACCCAGAGGTTATATGGTGAAAAAAAACCCTAAGTTCCACTGATGCTGTATTTCAGTCTGGTTTATGAAAGCTTCATGCTAATTTCTTGTACCTTATCTGTATTTTCTTCTTGCAGAAATGGAAAGTGGGGGAGGGAGGGCATAAGGACTCTTGAATATGTTACTGGTAAGCCAAGTATCACGATTAAACAGGGATATGTCAGATAAGGTGACGGGAAGTGTAAAAAGATACGCTGCTTTTTCCCCCTAGTGTATCTTTAACATTATGACCAATGAATTTGTCAAGTGAAACAGCACATTCTTCTTTGCATATCATTTGAACTGAGAGCTTGCTTTGAAGAAGATAAGCAGACTGTGTTGCCCAGAAGAAATAATGATGCTAATTTATCTTTGCTTGTCCTCATAGACGTGGCACTGAGTGTCAGTGTTGAAAAGGAAATAGAGAAATAACTGAGCTATACCTTGCCACCTATTCAATGCCACAGTGTTGTTGATGGCATACAGGGCTCTAAGAAATATGGCTGGTCTTTATAGTACTGATTTACTTTACTTTGTCATGAAAGAATTAGGAAAAGTTTCTTCTGATGTAAGAATAGGTGCCAAATTATGCCAGAAAAGACCTCATTGGCAAATTTTCCTCAGCACAAAGCAAGCTGTTTTGTAGGCTTTCTGCTCCATCACCATCAGAAGTATATAATCAAGGATGAGAAAGTCTAAGTAACATATGCTTACCAACAAGTGTTTGTCAAATTTTTTTGTTCAAATTTTTTCAGGGGCATGGATGATGGAATGTTTTTCTTAACACTAAGAATACAGTAGTTTGCCGGAAGTAAAAGCCTTTATGAAACTAAAATCTGATGTCTTGCTGTAGGTAATTGATTAATAGTTTAGGTACTCGGATTCATATTCTTTTAAAAAGCTCTTTTCTTTGTGTTTTACGTCTGGTTACCTGTCATCTTGCCTAGGATTTCATTGTCATGGATACTTAAGTCTTTTAACAACTTAGATATATAAAAAAAGACCTTTCAAACAGGTTAGATTTTAAGCCTGCATAACTTCAGTTCAAGAATTCCACCAATGTATTTTTTTGATCTTTAGTAATATATTTTACAACATACTGATATCTGAGATCTGTTCTTTGGTTTAATACGTGTATGTCTAGGAATTTGTAGTATATTGTTTGTGAGAGGTTTTGTTTATAAATTATGAATGGGAGGTTTTTGTCTCTGAATGGAGACATTCATGTGTAAAGGCTATTTGACTGGCGCATGGTATGTTAGGAATACTTACTAATCTACAAGTGAATTGCAGTGGAACATTTTTCTTTGTCAGGGAGATAAAAGCATTTTAGAGCCCGGAGAGTCCAGCGAGTGTCACAGTGCAAGCCTCCAATCTGCAGCTGTGAGGCTACATAGCAGCTGTGAACTGTAGGAAGGCAGGGTGACAGAGCCCTGAGGGGCAGCAGTGCCTCCTGGATAAGAAGGATAATATTCAGTAACAGTAAAATATTATGATGACGCTATTGTGTTTTACAAAATCTCAGATTAATAAATTTCAAGTGGCTTATGTATACAGACTTGCAGTTTAAATAGTAATGAAAGTCTTTGTATATAATGTGTGTATTTCCAGAAACAGCATGCTAGAAAAGTTGTGTTTATTGTATGCGGCAATTGTAAATGACTTTTCGAGGAAGAGTTTGAAGCATCTGTTCTTGTTCATTAGTATTTTGTTCTTCCACAGCTGCTAAGTTGTCTGCCCTTCTGTTTGGAGTGTATATAAAATTATTTAGTCCCTTACCTGTGTACTAAAAAATACACTCTGTTACTGGAAAAATTCTCTACCTGGAGAAAAGCATATGGACTCTGGACAAAATGCGGTAGCTCGAGCAGGTCTCTCCGAGGGTGACAGGAAAGGTGTGAAGCTGCTGTTAAGTAATGGTGTTTAACCAGAGGTGGTGTGACAGGGCAGGCAGGAAGGTAGTCTGCATTAGGAGTCGCTGAGGTGCTTGGAAGGTAAGTGCTACTCTTTGGGGCTCATGCTTTGTTGAGGCTGCTTGTTCATTCTTGCCATGAGGCTGGTGGGACAGGCTTGCTGCAGTTGGCTGGGGAAGATCAGAACTGATTTTTGGCCTATGTATTCACATCTGGTTTATCCTTCATTTTGCTTCACCATCACTTCCTCTGCCCACTTGCTGCTCCTGCTCTTGATTCTGAAAGGGTAGCCCTGCAACAGCTTATGAAGGACTGCTCCCATAACCAAAGCCAGACAGCTGCATTTGTTGCAAGATAAGATAAGGCTGCATCCTTTCCTAGGGTTGGGCTCAGTTCAAGTCATGAGAATTCAGCTGAATTGCAGGGGCTGTATAAGATTGCAAAAATGTCATTCGAAACGCATGACATTTGGAAACTAGACTGTCAGTGATAGTCACTAACGACTCCTAAATAAGTGTACCTATACTATTATGAATATAGGAAAAAAGGTAGCTGTTATATTTTCCAAAGCAGTTAGTTTAAAGGGAAAATGAGCATTACACAAGGAAAGCATGTGTGTTTGTACAGAGATGCTGAAAGCCTTCCCTACCAGCACTGGTAGTAATGACAATCAGAGCATGTTCTGAGACTTAGCCAGGTATGGCTGTGAGGCTCAAGGAGCTCTCAGAATAAGGTATCCCTGCTTTCTTATGAGTGAGTTGTTTACTTTGTGAATTAATTCTGCTGCAGTCAACTTTCCACGTTGGGTCAGTTTAGGTCCAGCAGTTGTGTGTCGGGGCAGTATGGGCACTGACTGGCTCCACTGGATGCTAGCTCTGTAGTAAACATTGCTACTTGATCCTTTTAAGGTAGTATCTTTCTTTCCTTCTCTACTGTAATTTGTTATAGGCTTCTCAGAGTTGACTGTACACAGAATCTAACAGTCTACCTGTCACCTCTGAAGAAAGACTGTTTTCCTCTTCTGAAGTCTTTCACTGACACAATGCTGTGAATGCACTTCTGTTTGGAGTCTGTATGCCTGTCTTCTACCTTGATACCATATCTATCTACTAGGTGTATGTTTTGTGTATAAATAAGAACTTAAACTGTATGATGCTCTTTAAGGGCACACTGTACGCGTGTGAGAATCTGAGGCATTTAAGTGCCTAACAGTAATTTCAGAAGCATTACTTAAAAGAATTCTCTGAGGATGTTGAGTTATTTGAGGTTGAAGTATAGTTTGGACATTGATAATGAAGTCATTAAAAAAATTAAATGAAGTACTTTGTCTGAGCGCCCTATTTCATGACATGAAACAAGCTCTTACTCATGGCAGCTTATTACATAACTGCATTCCTTCATTCCTTCTTTTTTTTTTTTTTTTTTTTTTTTTATTGAGACAGACAGTATTGCCCAATGCAGAAGACAGAATTCTGTTTTTAACTGGGCATCAATATGCTCAGTGTTGTGAATTTCATCTGTATTTTATTTTGGGAAGTGTTTCCCCAGAGACTTGATATAGGTAGCACTTGCAGTTCTTGTTAGTGTTTTGAACTTTGTGACTGTTAATCCTACTCTCATAAAGATTAAAAAACAAGTTACTTGAAAATTATACTGGTCACTGGCATTTGGTCTCCTTCAGGTCTTTTTATTGCTAGGCTAAGTAGAGCTGCATTCACAAAACGTAACCGCTGTTGTCTGTGCACAGTTGGCTTTGTTAGGATTTAGTGCTTGCATCTCTCCAGTATTTGCATTCAGTGAGCAGTTGCAAGAGCTTACATTTAAAGAACGATGTTTCAAGATACCTTAAATTGTATCTTTTTTTTTGTTTTGTTAATCTGCATGTAATATTGTACATGAGAAGTACAAGGAAAGCACTGGAGATTTAAGAGGATGAGAGGTTTGAGTCAATCACTTGAGCTTCAACTTAGTAATGCAAATCTGGCTTTAAGTGACCTTATTGATGTTTTCTCAAAGTAGCTTCCTTTTTGTACAAATGACTGAGCTTTGTTGTAGCTATTGTACAGGTAATGTACTGTCCCTTTAGAGATTGCCTTTGTATCCCTGATGCAACCTCTCTTCGCTTTAACAGAGAGTGCCTGCAGAAATGCCTGGAGCTAAGATAGATTGCATCGGTGTGCCTCATTTGATCATCTGTCAGCACTGGAGAGAGAGGATAGGGCAGGCAAAAACAGGCAGGGAAGCTCTATCCCAGCTCTTGGAAATTTGAGGGTTTGGCTATTGGTGAATGATGTTCAAGCAGTCAGCTTAATACCAGAGAGTGAAGGACATGGCAGCATATCTGAAAGGGTCCTGACCAGTTCTGTGAATTACGATTTGAAGAGACGGGGCAAGTGACTGTCACAAGTTTTGTGTGTGAGGGTCTAGCAGGATTCTGAGCATTCTGGTAAGGTGGTGCAAATAGTGCTAGGCACCCATGTCTTGAGATAGTATTGTATAATAAACAGTGCCATCTTCTGGGAGGAGTCGGAATGATGCCCTTGCGGTCAGCATTAAAGATGTTTTTAAATTTTAGTAAGTTCTTTTTCTTGGTTTTTTTTTTTCCTATCTAATAAACGCTTTGAAATGCAACATACCAGGATTTGAAAGGCAGTGTTAACGTCTAGTAATGGAAGGGACAACACAAAAAGTTTTTACAAATACTTTAACAAATAAAAAGAGAGGCAGGGAGAATCTCCTACATCCTTCATTAGATGATGGGGGGGGGGGGGGTGAGTTGAACACGACACATGGAACATTACAACCAAGGATGAGGAAAATACTGCCTTTGCCTCTGTATTTGTTAGTCACGCCAGATACCCTCAGGCTATTCCGCCTCCTGAGCTGGAAGATGAAGAGAGAGAGCAGAACAACCCCACACAAACCCCACACACACCCCCCTGCCTAGGAAGCAGTTACTGACCTGCTACAGCACCTGGACACTCACAAGTCCCTGGAGCTGGATGGGATCCACCTAGAGTATTGAGGGATCTGGCAGAGGAGCTCACCAAGCCTCTCTCTGTCATGTATCAAGAGTCTTGGCTAACAGGGCAGGTCCCGGATGACTGGAGGCTCACAAATGTGATGCCCATCTACAAGAAGGGCTGTAAAGAGGATCTGGGGAACTACTAGCTTGTCAGCCTGACCTTGGTACCAGGAAAAGTTATGGAGAGGTTCATCCTGAGTGAGCTCACATGGCAAGTGCAGGACAGTCAGGAGATCAGGCCCAGCCACCATGGGTTCAGGAAAGGTAGGTCCTGTTTGACCAACCTGATCTCATTCTATGACTGGGTGACCTGCCTGGTGGACAATGGAAAGACTGTGGCCAATGTCCAACTGGACTTTCGTAAAGCCTTTGACACTGTCTCCCACAGCATTCTCCAAGAGAAGCTGATCGCTCATGGCACAGACTGGTGTGCTCTTTCCTGAATTAAAAACTGTCTGTCTGGCCAGGCCCAGAGAGTTGTAGTGAATGGTGTTAAATCCAGCTGGCAGCCGGTCACCAGTGGTGCCCCCCAGGACTGAGTTTTGGGGCCAGTCTTGTTCAGTATCTTTATCAACAATCTAGATGATGGGATTGAGTGTTTCCTCAGCATGTTTGGAGACAACACCAAATTGGGTGGGAGTGTTGATCTCCTTCATGATAGGAAGGCTCTTCAGAGGGATCTGGACAGGTTGGATAGATGGGCTGAGCCCAATGGTATGAGGTGCAACAAAGCCAAGTGCTGGGTCCTGCATTTTGGTCACAACTACTCCAGGCAACACTACAGGCTTGGGGAAGAGTGGCTGGAAAGCTGCCTGACAGAAAAGGGCATGGGGGTGCTAGTCGACACCTGGCTGAATATGAGCCAGCAGTGTGGCCCGGAAGGCAAACAGCATCCTGGCCTGTATCAGAAATAATATGTCCATCAGGAGAAGGGAAGGGATTGTGACCCTGTACTTGCCACTGGTGAAGCCACACCTTGAGTACTGTGTTCAGTTCTGGGCCCCTCACTACATTGAGTTGCTGGAATGAGTTCAGAGAAGGGCAATGAATTTGGTGAATGGTCTGGAGAACAAGTCCTCCGAGGAAAGGCTGAGGGAATTTGGATTGTTTAATTTAGAGAAGAGGAGGTTGAGGGGAGACCTTATCACTCTCTACAGCTACCTGAAAGGAGGTTGTAGTGAGGTGGGTGCAGCCTCTTCTCTCAAGTAAATAACAGGACTAGTGGAAATGGCCTGAAATTGCACCAGGGGAGGTTTAGATACTTGAAAGAATTTCTTTACTGAAAAGTAGGCGCTGGAACAGGCTGCCCAGGGAGGTGGAGGAATTGCCATCCCTGGAGGTATTCAAAAAATGTGTAGATGAGGCACTTCAGGACATGCTGTAGTTGGGATGGTGAGGTGGTTTTGTTTTGTTGGGTTTTTTGTTGTGTTTTGTTGTTGTTGTTGATGGTTGGACATGGTGATCTTAGAGGTCTTTCCAACCATGACAATTCTGTGATCTTACATCTGTGATTTATTACTAATACAGTCTTTAAGGAATAGTTTTAAACTACATTTTGGAGTATGTTTAAAAGAACAAAAGTTTACTAGCTGTTGCGTGGTACTCCAGAGAAGTAAACCTTGAAAATAAAAGTAAAGGACTTGATCTGCTTTGTACACTGAAGTCTGTTCTTGTTTCTGTAAACAAGCTTTGTAAAGCCTATGTAATAGCAACATCTTTTCCAATAGGAAGTGTAGTAACCTATAGGAAAATGATAAAGATCTAAAGTAAGAATGATTACTTTGCTTTTCTTTTATAGCCTTTTAAGTTGTCATAACTCCTTCTGTTGGGGATGTCAGAAGGGAAAAAATGTTTTCTGTCTTAAAATTATTTTCCTATAAATAGTTGCATTTTCAATGTGGTGCAAAATCTGGGATTAGAGTTACTAAAATTATCCCGGCAAGTGGAATTTAAGATTCAGCATTTACTGAGACTCATTAATGGTGTCAGATCAATCACCTGAACTCTGGAGGAAGTGAGCAATTTTAGTAACATTAATGGAGATGCAGCTGACATTGTGAGGAGGTTTTTTTTGTTACACACTTTCAAATAAATAAGTGAAGGAACCCAAGCAAAAAGCCAATAACAAAGTATAACCATTATTGGGGGAGGGGAAAAGAGGAATCAATATCTTAAAAATCTTTATTGCTAAAATAAATTACATGAGAGATATCTAGAAAGACAAGAACTTGTGAACTCTGAATAGGCAGAAAGATTTGGAATTGTGTTTATTGCATCATGATTGTCTAGGTAATTTACCAGCAAAGACACAAAGGAATAGTAGCTCCTTTAAAAAAAATATTTCCTTTTCTAAGTTTGTTCTGAGTATGTCATATGAAGCATGCAATAATCAGTACATTTTGTATTCCAGAGGGTCTTGTTTTAATGACTGTGGAATCTTGAGGTTTCTGGATAGTACATAACTGTACAATTAATTTGTAGTTAAAATGGCAATCGAGTATGTATTTACTTTTTCACTATTAGTGTTAGTTTGGTCTGTCACACAGTATTTAATAGAGAAAGGAAGTGTCTAACTTCCAGTATATTCTGAATGTTTAACAACAGCATAAATTGTTACAGTGTGTAATCTCTGTCTTTATGCAAATCCTCAGTATTACAGTTAGGCCATTAATTTTTGACATCTGAAAGTAATTTAGTGTTGACTGGTCTTAACCATGTTGATTTTAAGATGTTGATAAAAATCAGATGTTAAAGTTTCCATTGCCAAGGGGTGGTGGTCCTTGAATGTACCTCACACTAAGTACTATATTTGCTTAGATAAAATATAAAAGCTTCTTTTTGTCTTGTAATTTAGTAAATTACTTCTCTGTAGTTTGGAGGTAAAGTATGTGTAACAATGTTTTGCTACAAACTAGCCTGAAAAAATATTTCCCTGTACATTTGGAACACTGCATGTAGATAAACCTGTTAACTCTTGACTAGTTTGAGACGTTATTTTATCAGTGCAGTGCTGTAATGGATATAAAGTTATTTAATAGAATTTTTTCTGGTTATTGGTTCTGATTGCTATTCTTTCTAGCTTTTAATTCTATCTTATTTGTGATCACTCATGCTTTTGGAAGTGCAAACCTGGTGCAAACCATCTGTAAGAATTGTAGTTTAAGACTGGTGAACAACTCTCTGAAATCAGATTTTTAAGCTTTTCAGAGTGGATGGCACAGTATGTTATTATCCAGGTTGCCGTTAACTCAGAAAGCACTGTTCCAAATATCTGTAAAACATTGTGTGAATAGATGAGATAAGTAAAAAGATAAGAAATCTTGTTTAGCAAAGGAAGTATGCAATGCAGCTGACACTGGAGTTGCCCTCTCTTCCACCTGACTGAGAATTTCAGAAGTAGCATTCAGTACAAGAAGTAACATAACATTAGAGTAGACACTGACAATCGCTCTTGGGTTTCCTATATCATAATCTTGTTTTCTGGTTGATAGGATGTAGACTAAACAAATGGCAGTATTTCTGGAAAGATAGATCAGAAGATGTCTGGTCTTAAAATTGTATTAGTTAGAAATATTTTTGTTAGTAATTGAAAAAGTGAGCTTTTTTATTGAATACTGTGTAATAGTTATGCAAGATACCAATGGTATATAATTTTAGGGTAGTCTTTTATATTGAAGCAAACCCAAGGATAATATATATTGTGTAAATAATAGTTATATCCTTATCGGAATACATCTACATGTGCCAGAATTATGAATTCTGCCTTACAGCAGTTGCTGATGTCCTGTTTGGAAAGCTACTCCCAAGTTATTTTTTGTTTGCCCCACCCCACCCAAAGCAGTCAGTATGAAGTACAGCGGTACAAGTTACAATAAAATGAAGTTGCTTAAAACTTGTGGCATCCATTCTTCTTTCAGCTCAATAGCCCAATAATACAATTTATTAAAAGGATCCTTTAGGAATGCATGAAAACTTTTACTAAATCTTGAGAAAATTTGTTCCTAAACAATTTCTATTAAGCAAAATGTACACCTTACCCTATTTTTATAATTTTTATGAGCTTTTTTCAAAATTCTTTTGAGATATTTATCAACAACCCTTAATGACAGAGAACAGGTACCTTACACTTAATTTTAAGGAAAAGTTGACAGTTTACTGATTTTGTTACTAATGGTAAGCAGGTATTTTGCTTGGTTAAAACCTGAAAGCATTTTATTCTAGCTCCCTTAGACCTTGTGCACTAGTGAATTAATAAGCCTGACTTTCTTCCCACCTTTTCACACACAGGCAGAAGGAGAAGACAGCCTTAAAAAGATGCAGCTGATGGAGCTTGCAATTCTGAATGGCACCTACAGAGATGCCAACATCAAATCACGTAAGCATATCACAAGCTTAAGGGTCAATGCCATAGTAATGTTTGTAGGTTTTGATTCCTAAAGCTACTTTTTGGCAAACATACAGTAGCAACTGTGTTGAAGAATGGAAGGCAGTAAAAACTCAACAAAACAGTAGGTAGCTGTTAGAAAAGAACTTCTACAGATAAGTTACGTTAGTTTGGGTCGGGTTTTTTTTTTGTTTTCATTTTTTTCATCCTCTTTTTAAACAGTACGTCTGGGTTGAATTATTTACAAATATGTAGTTTAAAAAACTTCAACCCTTAAGCCAAATATTCCTATTTTACAATCTTTTTTTCCTTTAACATATATAAAGGACAATATAAGACTTCTTTTCAATTTAATTTTTAGAGATTTAATTTGAAAATGTTACAGATGTTCAGGATACTGTGAATACATTTTTCTGTATTATATTCCTTCCTTTCATCTTGCTTGCATGTGTTCCCCCAATGTTATTTTTCCAACAATTCATCAACTGATTTCACAGCTGAGTTCACAGGGTTCAGTGATGTAATGAGCCATTTTTACTATTTTTTCCATTACATTTGTATGAAATGCTTTTGCAAATGCATGTATGCACAGGTTTACACTTGAAAGTTAATTACATACAACTACTAATGAAAGCATACACTTATTTTATGTGACACAAATTGTTTTCTCTAATTGAAAATCTAATTTCTCCTTCTGAAAATGTGGTTGCTGATGCAGTTCCAAAGTAAACTTTTGCTGTAGCTGGGATACAGATGTCAAATGTAAGCACAGTTAAATCAGTCTTTTCACTAAGGGCCTACTGATAGTTGCAAATTTGTTTCTCCACACAGTCACCATTTCAATGTTGAATTTGTTTAAAGGTTGGAATGCAGTTAGGTCAATTTGAGAGTGCTTACACCAGTGTAATTATTCTGATTTGAAAAGAGACATAAGCAAGGGCTTTTACCATTACAATGGTAGTGGTAAATCTTTCAGCTCTAAAGAACACTGTAATATTTAAAGCTAGATCTGTTTAAAATGTATTTTGCTTTCTAAATTATTGTAAATTTATGAGTAAAATAGCTTTCAGATTAGTTTGAATTGATACAAACTGTTGCATAGAAACCTTTATATTAATTTAAACAATTTTTTGTCTGATCTATTCCCACCACTGATCTGTTTTATTAGTATAAGTGGAAAGATGGATTTTTAATTTTTTTGTTTGTTTTTTGACCAGAGATTTCCACACTAATAGTCACTTTTTGATAATAAGACAATTTCGCTGTCTGTGTTTTGATTTTATTGAAAGCTTGAAGATATAGAACCCATACTGCTTTATTTCCATTTAAGAAAGGAAATGAAAAGTGTAAAGAGTTTTAAGTATACATTCAGTCTGAGCACTTTTGTTTAAAAAAAAAATAAAATAAAACCCCACAACAGTGGTTTTCACCACATTTCTTTTTTCAGACCACCTGTAAGTTAATGAATATAGATCAACAATAGTACAGAGAAAGCTGTAAATTATAACCCTTTAAGAATGACTGTTACCAGCTGATGCGATCTTGTGTGCCAACAGGCTTTAAATTACACTTAATGCAATGTGCTAGCACTGATTAAAAACCAAACAAAAACACAACAAAAACAAGCACCTATTTTCTTTAACTTGAGCTAGGGAACTTCTAATCCAAAGGAAGTACTTTATTTGGGGGAACTTGATATGGAAATCATTTTTGAGTTATTCATGCTAGAGTAGGAGAGGAGATGCAGTGTTTCCAGGTCATCTCTAACTTCACTGATCCTGGAAATTGGAATTGTGTGTATGTTTAAATACCACTTTAAGAAACCTGAAAACTCATATGTAGCTCTGCATAACTGAGTATCTGTGGACTCTATAGTTGCACTAAATTTTGTATTTGATTATGACAGTATTTTCCTTGTATCTCCTGCATGCATCTCAGTCTCATGCAGTCTTGATAGCATAAATGAAGAAATGTGGTCTAAATGGAGCTTTTGTGCTGTGTAACCTGTTTGAGAAATCTACCCCACTGTTTTACAATGCCTTTTTTATTTTGCATGTTCATACTTAATCACACTGGAAAATGGAAAGCTGTTTGCATTTGAATGGTGTGCTTTGGCACTGTGTGATCAGCGCATGTACTAATGATTTCCTTTTATTTTTCTTCTTTCCTACTTTTCCCCTTTTTTCCCATTCTTTCCACGTTTTGTACTGCTATCTCCATACTTTCCTCTGAATTTCTTTGCTTACTGTAGCAGCCCTTGCCTTTTCTCTTGCAGCAACAGCCCAGGCTCCAAGGATTATTACTGGGCCTGCGCCTGTTCTCCCGCCAGCTGCCTTGCGTACTCCTACGCCAGCTGGCCCTACCATAATGCCTTTGATCAGACAAATACAAACCGCTGTCATGCCAAACGGAACTCCTCATCCCACTGCTGCAATAGTTCCACCTGGACCCGAAGCTGGTTTAATTTACACACCATATGAATACCCCTACACGCTGGCACCAGCTACATCAATCCTTGAGTATCCTATTGAACCTAGTGGTGTATTAGGTAAGATCTTTCTACGCAAATGACTGGAGAATATGTTGCTTATGCTTTTGTGGTATTGGCAAAGTGGAGGTCACGGGGCTCAAAGAAAAAAATTTGAAGCAACAATCTTATCTCGAGCATATCAAAACTGCCTAGGAAAGTTGCTCAAATGGTCTAGCTCAACCATTTTAACATGTTTTGCATTATTAAATATGTGTGTTTAGTATATTAATAGGATTACTGAAAGTAAAATCTTCATGCTTGTGTGACACTGAGTGGTGGATACATAGGCAAGGATAAAAATAACGAATAGAAGTTGACATCTATTGTATGTCATTTGGCTCCCATAAGCAGCAGATTTGTTTGTGCTTTCTTCAACATAAATTAATTTCCAGTAATATTTAGAATTCCTATTTTGCTATACCATTTTAGTAGCAAAACTGGAGAGAATTAAAAGGTCTTTTTCAGTTTGTTGTTGGTTTTTCTTCTTATAGTACATATGTGACTGATAAATCTCTCATCAGTGTCAGAAAGCTGTAAATCCTTTTGTAAGCAGAAAATAATTTCGGTGAATGAATACAAAGCAAACTAAGTTCACACCAAAGGATGATATAATTAGCAACTTTACTGATGGCTTCTTTTATATACATTGGATTGAAATGTCCATCATTCCTAATATTTCAGACCATTGACTTGCTGTGTAAAGGCGAGAATGATAAAGCAGCTGTGACAATTCAGTTAACTGATCAATATGGAACAAGCAGTTCCAATAGTTTCTTCCTTCCCTGCCCTCTACAGAATCTAAATAGTCTTCTCTCTTTGGTTTGTTCTGCATTGCATATGACCTTGGTGGTGCATAATGTTGATTTTTTAGGACTTTGATCTTACTTTGTTCAGTGGCAGTCATTGATTTACAAAAATTTTAAACATCTCTAATGAACGCTGGACAATAAGGTTCAAAGTCAATATTTTGTTGAAAGAATTGCAACAAATCACTGTTTCACTTACATGATGTACTTGTTATCTGTATGTGTGCATGTTTCCACGTTCTATTTTGTACAGTAAAAAAGAAAATGTATTTCAGACTTCTGCTTTTCAGGGTTAGTGAATCAATAATAAAAAAAGGGACAGAAGTATGCAGTAGGCCTGTCTTTGAGCAGCTTAGGGTTGTTGTCTGTTACCCCATAACCAAGATTCAGCACGCATATGATAATGTCATCATTTATTATTTCCCACAAACATGTAAATAATTTCCCCAGCTCTCCACCCCCAGTCTGTGAGTCCACTTGATATGTCCTGGCGTAAAGTCAAAGTTACAGCCACCATCACGATAGCTGCCAGTTGCTGCCTAGTGGCAAACCCCCTCTCCTGAATTCAGTTAATAACAAGCAAAGAAATGCATCATTCCATAGTAATAATTTAATGCAATGCAGGGAGCTTTGATTTCTTGCAGAATTTGCTATAAAGAGAGAGGAGGGGAAAATAACTCCTAAAATAGCACCTAAAACCATTGCATACTTTTGGGCTTAGCTGCAAGAGCACAGGTGCATTGCCCATGATAAGAATAATCTTATTTTAAAAAAGGAAAAGGGAGGGGAACAAAAAAAAGACCACACTCCCACTTAAATAGCATAGAATCAATAACTCTTAATACATCTGCTCTATTATCTGAGCAGTTGTATAGATTTAATGGAATTAAATTAGTTTTTTGTTGAATTCTGTTTCATAATATGCTCATTAATATTATTCTACATTTTGTCCATTTTTGTGGTGGACCTTTAAGATGTCTTAAAACATTCTGTTTAAAATAGCAGATGAATGCAACCCTATTAGTATTTTTGGGGTTATTGGTGTTGGGATCAAATTTTAGCTGGTGACTAACTTTTAATTCCCTTCCTTTTATCTTCAGGTATGGCTTTCCCAACGAAAGGCTAAGAATTCAAGAACGGTCTTAACTGATCCTTCATCAGATCTGAATTTTAACAAATGCTTAGTTTCAGCAGCCTTGAAAAAAGCTTGGCCTAGCAGTCAGTGACTTACTTGCACTTTTTTGCACATAGATTTAAAAATGAAATAGTGCTATTAATTTGGATTACCCCCCATTATTACAGAGTAGCTGTAATTTATGAGTGTATAGTAGTATACTGACTGCTAAGTGTTATATATAGTGTTTGCTTTACTAATCACCTAATTCATTGCAGTTCATACTTATTGACTTAAAGTTTAAAATCACAATCTGTAGGCTTGAAGAATTGCTTTAAAACTTTTTTTTTTTTTTGTGGTAGAACTGGAAGTGATCTTAAGGTTAGCAAATAATTGTCAGTATTAAAAGATGGCATTATTTAAAATAGTCCTGCTGCAAGAAAGGCACTTCAGTGAATATGTGACTAGTAAAGCTTAAATGTGCTTGGGTCTAATAGATTTCATGAAATACTGTAATTTTGGGATTGTAAATGAATGGATTAAACAGGTTAAGGCCAGGATGTTTAAAATAAATGCAATATTAATCTGCACAGATAAACTTCTTTTTAGATTAAGATTTGAAACTACTGTGCCTTAACTTGTTGCTTTTCTTAAAATGAACTTTTGTAGTTAATGATCATTTAAATCCATTTTGATAAACCTGCTGTTAATGTTTTCTTTGAATGTTTTCTAACTTTGTCTTGGTAATTGCAATTTAACTAGGTGCGGTGGCTACTAAAGTTCGAAGGCACGATATGCGTGTCCATCCTTACCAAAGGATTGTGACCGCAGACCGAGGTTAGTTTAGTTCTGCAGTTCTTGTTTGTAAGAAGTGCTTTGAGTGTATATGAGATTTGCAACACCACAGCTGGTTAACCAAATACCCTATTTTGACCCAGTAACTATTTTTCTCAAAAATCTTAATAGTTACTATTTTAAAGGTTTGGGAATGCTTGTGGTTTTAAAAACGTTTTTGTAAACTTGACTTTCCTGTCTCAATTAAATCTGTAAACTTTGTGATATATTTAATATAAATGCTATAACTGATTCCCTTAAAAAAAAAAAAAACCAACAAAAAACCAAAAACCCAACTATTTAAAGGTCCATCTGCATCAGGAAACACTGTGATTTCAGTGCTGCAATAATTAATTTGGACATGTTCCCGCCCTTTCCCTTTTAATTGGCGTGGAAATATCAGATTGGTGTTGCAAAACAAAATGAATGGATGGTTGTTTAATGAGAAAGAAGTAAAGGAATAAATGCCTCCTGTCTGTGTCTGGAGAAATCTGAAGATTTAGATTCCTTTTTTTTCCAATAAACTTTTGAGCCACTGTACTGTATATTATGAGGAGGATACATGTTCTCAGTTACCTGACTGAACTCAGAAAGGTAAGGGCTGTGAAGATAATACTTCAAAAGTTGTTTAAGTTTGAATTACTAGGGCTGGGGGAAGTGAGGGTATTTTGGTGTTTGGGTTTTTTTTGCCAAAATTTATTTCCTGTTATTTGCCTTTTGCTGCTAAAATGTGTAACCTGAAGGAGAAGCAACTTTTGAAGTCCTGTTGGTGAGATGACATCCAATATTTGGGCATCTCCCTTTACCCTTGAATGGAAAGTAAATCTTCATTTTTCTCCTGTTCCTCAAGCATAATGCCTTTGGACCCCTGAATGAAGTATTTAAACCTATTGAGAAAAGTGATATTTTCGGTTTATTGACATTGGCTAGGAAGCAGTGTGTGGGCTGAATTCATATCCCATCCCTGCTGCTGACTCACCGTGGGTTTCGGCAAGTCATTTGATCTCTCTGTGTATATTTTCCCATTTGTAAAATAAGGATAATAATACTTCCCTACCTCACAGGGGTGTTGTGGGGTTTTTGTTTTGTACAGGGCTTTGAGGATGCAAAGCGTTACGTGCCAAGTATTATTATTCTCCTCTCATCAAAATCAGTGTTGTGCAGGCTTCCATGATACTGTAATGCTCAAAAGCAAAATTCAGGTGACAAATCTGACATCTTCTACCATTGACTACACTTCACTTCTCACAACCTTCCATGAATTGACTACAGGAAGCAGTACAGATTTCAGTCAAAACAGTAAAAAGTGCCCTCATGGATATTTGCTGTATTTGTGTAACACTTTTATTTTTCATATGACCTTACGCTTTACAGAGAGTGTAAAGCTGATGACAAGACACTACTTAAGTTTTCTAGAAGATTGCTTCTTCTTTTATATATTTTATACCACACGCTATTTACAGCCCATTGGCTTGTTCTCATTTCTTGAGAATTCTTCAATGAGCAACAGGATGCAATCGGGTCATAGCTCATGTTTACCAAAAAAAAAAAAAAGAGAGAGAGGAAAAAAAGAAAATTAAAAATCTTAAAACCTATGCCAAGAATAATGGGTGGTAAGGATTTGGTTGTCTTTGAAAGTTTGACCTGATGTTGCCAAAATCAGGTTTTGCTAATGGTCATAATCTGCAGTTGTAGTTTCAGGTGACAGGTGAGACTACCTTTTTGTTTAATTAGATACTTGCCTGAGACAACTAGTAAATATACTGATAATTAATGGGTAGGGGAAATACCAGTTTGTAGTTTAAGTTCTTCATTGTAGTGTTTACTCACCGTAGTTTTTAAATATTTTGCAAAGCGCTTAGGTGTTTCATCTGGGTCCCTTATAAGTAATTTCATTATTGGTATTGCTTCACCTTCTTTTAAAATACAGCCATTTTCTGATAATACAGTGTTCGTCTCTAGCAATATGGAAGCCCACTGTCTTAAGTAGATAAATAAATACACATGGCTTATCTCCTGTGAAATAGGTCATGCATACCTCTCTCTTTCAGCATGAAAACCATGCTGATATTTCAGGAGAATGTTATTTTAAAGTCTTATCTAAATAATGCCAGAGTGTATTAAGAAACTTGCACAAAGTTAATTTTACAGCTGTACTTCATTTTAGTTTGATTTTGAAATCCTAGATTATCGCTGC
Source organism: Ceryle rudis (assembly GCA_033439905.1). Classification (NCBI taxonomy): domain Eukaryota; kingdom Metazoa; phylum Chordata; class Aves; order Coraciiformes; family Cerylidae; genus Ceryle; species Ceryle rudis. Next base: position 154,337 of record JAAGNO010013246.1, on the reverse strand, counting down.
ACAGATTTAACAGTTTCACAAAAGGTTTTGAAGAGAAGTTCATTCAGCAATAAAGCAGTTTCTTTCAATGTGCTAAAACTATGTTGTAGAGTTAAAATACTTACGAGTTTTTAATATATTCACCTGTTTGATTGTTCTGTCACCCGTATACTTCTAGAGCTATAGCCATGAAAAACAATGTCAGCAAACCGAAATACTTTTCTTGGTCTGGTTTTTTTTTCATTGCATACATTTTTAATTTTTTTTGTTGTTGTTATGGAGTTAAATGTCACTAAATCTATATTTGCATTCATTGGGTCTAAAGTTTTTGGGGTTATTTTAATTCTAAATTGACTTTCAGATGACTTTGTAGTACTACTGCATTCACTTTTTAAGTAGATTTTTATTCTTCGCGTAGTTTGTTTTTTGGTTTTTTTTAGAGATAAGCACTGCATTTAAAGCAAGAATCCCCAAATGTGTAAATGTTTTACTCTTAGAACTAAGCATATAGAATTGGTGAAGGGTTAAAAAATATAGCTCATTTTAACTCAGAATAAACCCCCAGTTTATAAATACTACAAAATTGAATTTGAAGCGTATAACAGAGAGACTGACTGATTTAATTGTAATAAACTGTAAATGGTGTTGCACAGTTGACAAACCTGTGTGTACTGTAGAAGGCCAGAGACTTGGCAGAGGATGTATCACAGGTGTACTGGTATTTTTAAAAGGTAGCTTGCTTTGATTATGAACTCCACAAGAAATATTAATGCTGAGAATTTTCTTGAATGTTTTATCCAAACCAACTGTCACATAATTTATATATAAATTTTAATACCTTTTAATCACAATTGTAATCAGTATCAAAATGCTTTAAGAGTCTCTTTCTAGTATACCTGTAAAGTGGTAAGATTGTGCCACATAAAATATTTATTTTTATTTTTGCTTATTTTTGAAACAGCTGTTTTAATTTAAACGAATCCCACTTAGCATTATTTTGAAAAAAATTCAGGGAGTATGTGGTCTCATTTACGTTACAGTAGTAATTTTTCGTAGTGTTATGAACTGTATCCTAAATGATAGGCCATTTTTATTATGTGAAAATACATCAGCCCATGAGAAAGATTGTTAAATCGATACTATCTGTGAATACTACACCTACTGGACTTCATTTTGTATAATGGCACAAATCTGACTTTGCACTGAATACCTTTCTCACTTTCATCTCCTCTGCCTTAGTCAAAATGGCAACAGTACAAAAACTTTATCAACCTCAGAATTTATTAGCTATAATTAAGCTGTTGAATGAGTCTTAAAAAAATATATATATTAAAAAAAAAAATCATACTACTGTTAAGTGGACCAAGTTTGGTGAAGGAGAGTGTGAGAGAATGATTAAAGAAGGAACAGCTCAAGAACATTGGGAATGATAACTTTCCACTTGAGAACTTTTTTATGTTTTACTGTAATTTGTTTGTGGTTTTTTTGTTTTTTTTTTTTTGTTTTGTTTTGTTTTGGTGGTTTGTTTGTTTGTTTTTTGCAAAAGAAAATAGTATTTACAGGTGGCTTCTTTTAAAATATAAAAATATAAAGCAGGAATGTATATGAAATGTCAGATTTTATTGTATTTGCAGAGTATTAGCTTTGAAAATGAATAAAGAGAGCTGTTTGTAGTTTTAAAATGCCTTATTAGTATCAATTAGATATTTTCTCTATTTTTTGATGTACTTAGAGCTTTTTAAGTATAGACTTTAAAATGGCAGGACTTTTACAGTGTTTACATGCAAGTGCATTTTATAAGTGTCCTATATGTGTAAAATAGTATTTTGAACGGGAAAATGCTGGCTAAAGTAGCAGGCTGAGCGTTTTCCTGGTTCCCATGATGATGCCTATGTTGCTAGACTACAGTTTAGTATTGCTTTGTATCATGAGGCCAAGAAATTCCATGTTGTTTGTAAATAGAATAAATGAAAGGCAATAAAAAATTTATTGAACAAAAACCCTTTGTTTGGCCCATAGTTTGTTGAACCAAATTGTTTCTCTTAAGTCCAGAATTCCTTAGATTACTCCATTCTTTTAACAACCAGTTATTAATAATCACATCCATCATTAATAGTTGCTTTAATGCTTGCACCTGGGGAGGTACTAATGCTTAATAGCAGTCAGATACTGATGCTGTGCACTGACTGTTGTTCCAGAAATCTTCTACCCAGTTACAAAACTGTTCATTGTTTTTTGTTTTCCAATTTCCTTCATCGACTGCTACTAACCATTAGTCGTTAGTTGTATTTTATCTCTATTTCTCCTGTTAACCAGTTTTGTGGGAGCGGGCTTCTCCTTCACGTGTCCAAATCATGATGGAGGGCTGTCATGATTTTATTGCATTCTGTAGATGGTGTCGATCAGTATGTCAGAATTACACATGCTTGTTTTTTTTATTAGTTGTGATTAGTTTTCATGTTGTCATTAAGCCGTCACTAGCTGGAACTAATCTCTTCTCTATCTTTTCTTTCTTTTTTTTGTTTTGTTTTTTTTTTTGTTTCTAACCACCCAGCCGCCACCGGCAACTAACCTATGACCTTCTGACCTCTGAACTCTTCACCCAATGATGACCTGACCATGCCTGCCTGCTGATCAGTTAACTGGTAAACGCCTTTGCTTGCCTGTCTTCAGTGCAGCGAGCTGGGGCACTTGTCCGTTCGTCTTACCATCTAACAAAACAGACAAAGAAATTGTTGTCCTCCAACTCCGCTTTTTGTTGTTCTCCTGTTTGGGTGAAAGTGGTTCTAGAACCTGCACTGAATAGTAGTAAAGCAATAAGGTCCAACTCATCCCTCCGCACTGATCATCCTCTAGTGTCCCACCCTAAGCGAACGGTAAGGAGGCCTCACACGAGATGGAGACAGATGTCCCTTAACTACCCGATGACAGAGGCAGTTACTGTGAGAGACTTCTAGGAATATTTTTCTTCTGAAAAAAAAAAAAAAAAGTCAAAGCTCTCTCTGAATGTACTGTGTGATGATGCATCATGCATGAACCTTTGGTCAGGGATGTCATTGGGGAAGGGATTCCAAAAAAGTATTCAAAATTTGATACGCTGTTTAGTCACTACCAGTGCCCTCAAAGGGCAGATGTTGCAGCCTTTTTTCTATTGCCTGCCAAATCGGACATTTTAAAGGAAAGTGTGCCATGAAATGCAGATTATGACGACTTTTCAGAACTATATTAATGCAGAGGAAGAAAAGAAAAAAAAAAAAAAAAAAACAGCAACACTATTAAAGGAAAATCTGAGTTTAAATTATTTTAACCATATTTTAATCTCCTCAGAAGATTACATGAGAACAAGGTACATGCATTATGTGTCACATTACTGGGCAAACTGTTCAAATATTTTTTTTAAACCTCCCTGTATAGAAAAAATTTCATTAAGGATGTAAAAGCCATGCTTGCCTATTTGCTGTATACATGTAATGAAATTGTAGATAAAGTGTAGTGCATTGAAACAAAATGAACAAAAAAGTAGATACTTTTACTATACAAGGGTGCTGGTGCAGAAAAAAATATATTTTTGGAAATGTAGCATTTTATACTTTCAAGTGTTATAAAAAAAAAAAAGAAAAAAAGAACAAAGAAACCCTTTATTTCATTAAATGATTTTTCTGGTGGTTGTCAAGAAACAAAAGACCAAAAGAGCCTTTTAGTCTTTCTTTTTTATTTTTTAAGTATTGGAATAAGTCTAAAGAAAAGGAAGTGCCTTATTTTCTTCATGGTCATTTAGTCAAATGTCTTGTATAATCAGCTTCTCCCTCAGAAAAGTTACTGCATGCCACTCAGTCGCCCAGTATGTGAAAGAAGCTGTGAGGAAAGACAAATGATGAGTTGACCATATTAATTACCTGATTTTTGCCATACTAGTGTGATGTGACTTTGCCAAAATCTCATTACATAAAATATTTGCTAAGTTTCTGTCAAACCAGCCCATTGCTCTTTCAGCCACTCTACTTTTAAAAAGTCATAGCAAATGCCATACTTGTGCAATGTAAACCAAAGGGTTCCATGATACAGACTGCCTCATGCTAAATGAGGCTGTTAGTTGACAAATGTTTGTAGAGATGGAAGTATGTCATTTTTGTTCAGGGATGGAGAGGTTTTTGGTTGGAATAAGAAGACATCAAATACAGTAGGCTTCAGCATCACCCCGAAGACACATGTTCTGTGGACAGTGAAACTGAAAGTGCTTAGCTAGTTTTCACAAGCAGCTCCTGCAGTGGAAAACAGCATGCAGCTTTTCTTTTTCAGCGCTTCTTTGACTACTGTTAGCTCTGTCCGCTGGCTTTTCTTTGTACAATAAGCAGGAGAGGGACATCAGCTAATTGTTTGAAGCCCAGCTATAGTTTATTTTTAATCCTTATTTCCACATGAGATTCATATACCTGGGCAATTGCAAGAGCTGAAGCTGTTGAACGCACAGTATTTAATTCTGAAAACATTAAGTATTACTTTGTGTGGGGCTCAGTACTAAACTTGGCAAATATCAGGTGATAATTTTATTCCCCTCTTGTCAACTTACTCTCCTCCTGCAAATCTTCACAGCTTCCAAATGAAAGGTCAATAGTAAGCTAAGAGGGCTTACATTTTTAAGCACCTGCATGGTGACCTCATCTAACATCTTGTCTCACCTGGAAATAATTATCAGTTTATTTACTATGCAATAGACATTCATCCTTTTTGTATTCAGCTAGCTTTTTGTTTATTGTGCCACTGGCTTTGTCTTCCTGTTACACATACAGTTGTGTTGATTTTACTTACAGTATATGCTGTGCCATTTTGATTTTATTTTGGTTGGTTGGTTGAATAAACTTGCGACACTCGAACATTTGAAGAGGGATTTGCTAAAACAATACCAGTATTTGATCCAGTTTCATCTCAACTATGATAAAACCTGGACATTTTAGATGTTTATCAAAGGTCTTTTACTAGGGGGGAGGGGAAGTGTATGAAATAGATGTGTGACATGTGAAAGTAATGTTTGCTCTGAACAAACTTCTGAAAACTTAGTTGACAAAATTTTGGATCAACTTAAAAAAAAAGCATGACTTTTGAAATCTCTGAATGCCTTGGTTCTCAGTATTATCATTCTTTAATGACTTTTTCTTTATTAAAATAAGTAGTTTTAAGACTTCTTTCTGACAGTATTATGTAATTTTTATTTAGAGTGGGTAGATGGGAGTGTCGCTTGTATGTAACCATACAGATGACATGTATTTGTCTATTCTTTATTATCTTAGTAGTTTCATGCTATGTATGTACCATAACCAACCTATTGCCTATGAGAAACATGTAAGATAATGTATTTACAGCCATTGTTACAAGTTTATAATGTATTTTTCTATCTTGTTTTATATGTATGTTATATAACATTCAAAAGAATTTTTTTCCTGATAGAGAAAAAAGGATACAAAATGCAAAACCCACAATTTTGATAACTGAAAAATTGCCAATTGTTTTGCAGTACTTTATTATATTGGGAGTGTTGTCTTTCTTGGGCTTTTAGTTAGCTACTGGATGAATACATTAGACATTCTTGGGTTTTAGTTGGGTTTTTACATAGCTTGCATTTTAATTCTTTGGTTCTTTGCTGTTTCTATTAACCCATAGCATTATTTTAATAAATGTTATAATACCAACCTACTAACTCTGGACTATGTCTGTTTATTAACCATTACATGTTTAATTAAAATAAACAAATAAAGACGGAAGAATGTAAAGTCTTGAGTTACTGGACTAACCCTGAAGAACGTGACCACAGATAACACAACGTGACTTGTTTTTATGTTGTTTGTTGGCTGACATTCTGCACACTACTATTAAGTTGGCTTTGGTCATTCTGGCCTTTTACCTTGGGGAATAGGTGCCAGTAGAAATGGGAACAAAGTAGCATTTTTTGAGGCATTCTTCTTGTAGATTCTTGCCACTTGCCTTTCAGCATCTGCATTACTAATTCCACACTTTCTTTTTCTTTCTCTAAAATAATTACTGTCGGCTCACAGCAAAAGAGCAAAGATGCCAGTGTATTGGTAAATCGTGGTGGTGTACAGAAACCAGTTTGATTCTTTGTTGAACCATTCAGAGGTTGTAGTTAATCTCATAGTATTCTGTGATTTGTTGGGTTTGGCACCTGATTCACTGCTGCATCATGTGATGTTTCTAAGGACAAAATACTTGTAGATAGAATGATCGTACATCAAATATGAAATCTGGAGGTTTTCCTTGCCAAAAGTGCCTTGTTTTCTTCATGTCACACTATTTTTAAGTAACTTCGTTATGCTTGTGGGTTTTTTTGTTTTTGTTTTTTTTTTTTTTAGTTCTGCTGTAGCCTATCAGTATTGCCTAGCTCAGGGGAGTACAATTTCTGTAAGCCAAAGGTCAAACTGTATCATTTCCTAACAACTGCAGAAAGTACAAAAATACACCTTTCACTAAATTACCAAGCAAGAGCCATTTCAAATTCCAGGGCTGCCTTTCTGTGATCTTTATCCCTGTGGATGACTGTAGCAACATGAATGCAGGGAATTGAAATGGTGAAAATGCTGTTTTGAATGTACATCTATGCAAATATTTTTACAGGACCGTTTCTCTTTCTTAAAGCTTCTGCTGTCTGAGGATCCTTTACATATCCCAGGTCGTCCTCCTAGAATTGTATTTTTAAGTGGAGAGTAATTATAGCTAATGTCAGGGGAGATCCCTAATGTAGATAACTTCAGATATCAACAGTTTTTGTGAAAGCCCATTTTTATTTTTCCTGTAAATAGCAAAAATTCAGATGAGTCTTTGCATCCTTTCAAATGCCTTCTTTAATATATGGTGTTTCATAAAACATACCTTGAAATCCATGCAGTATAAAACTTAAATTTCAAAAAGTTCTCACAGTATTGGTAGTAATTAAATGGAATGCATCTTTATGGAGAGAAATAGCCTAGCTCTGATGAAGAGTTTGTTAGTTTTATAATGGCTTGTAGGTCTTTGTTTGTTTTACAAAAATGTATAGGTACAGATATCAAGGCATTTAGAATAGTTTCACTTGTACAGAAATCTTCTTTTAATTTAACAGATTGTTAGTATGTTGCTATCATAAAAATCAGCCTACAGCTGGTAAAAAAAATAGACATTTACAACAGATAACATCAGGACCTTTTGATTGGGTAATGGCACAAGTGTCATTTCAGAGCCAATAATTTATATTCCTAAATAATTCTATCAGAGGCACGTATTTAAATTTGATGAAGTACTCTCTCCAGTTTAGGTGAAACTATTCAGATGGGACAAAAGATTAGTATTTTATATTGAAAAATACTTATATTCCTGGAACTACTGCTTTTCTGTAATATTTTTATTATTTTGTATTTTCATTAGATGTGAAGTACTGTCATACTTTGTCCACAGTGCATTTTCATCTCATTCTTCATTACATGCTTTACAAGGGCGGGGGAAAAAAAAAAAAAGAATAAAATTAAATCAAAATTTTGTAATAATTATTGTTGCCACCGAATGCATCTTCAGTTTACCTAAGTGCCTGTTAGAAAATTTAACTGTTTTATACTTTGCCTCCTTATAGGAAAGAAACAAGCTATTTTTAGAACTGAATTTGAGGATGACTTTTCTTAACATTTGAAAGATCGTACATTGAAGTCAGTTGGAGAAATGCTGTTCCATCCAATAAAGTGGGATTTATCTTCAGGGTACATCTTTTTATTTTTTTTTCAGTAGGTCATGACAAACATAATAGAGCCCTCCAAAGTAAAATCCGAGCAATGCCATTCTCTTCTTAAAAACCAAGTGTTGTATCAAAGTACAACAAGTTTGGTTTCTCTGACAGTATTTTTTGTGTGCTATTAATCCAGAATATATTTCATGAACAGTCTTCAGGGACATCTTTCAAATGTTTTTAATTAATATACGTTCAGTATATACTGACAATATTGATACTTTGTTTGAACATACCTTGAAAAAGTATGTCCAATATCTGCATGTAACAAATGGTTTATTCCCAGATTGTATCCTTTGAGGGGGTCCACTAAAAGTTTTCTGCCTCGAAAATGGAGGGAAACATGAAGCATGTTGCCATCCATTAAGAAATTATTTTACCTTGGGGGAACTATGAGTACACGAAACCTAATTCTTTGTGTCTGGACAAAAATAGCAGTCGTCATAAATAGCACATTGTACGGAATGTAATCTGAGTAACACATTCCTACGGCTGAGAATACATACTTGTTACTGGAATTCCTTTTTTGTTTTGAATATATTTTAATATATTTTTCTAAAATATTCTTAATGGCATACTGTGTAAATAACACATGAATGATAACATGAACACATGGTAATCAATGTTGAATCAAACTGGTTAACAATAAGTACAGTGCTCTTCCTTCTATGTGCCTGCGCACTAATTGCAGGTGGTACAGTTCTGCATAGGAGGTGGGTGTTAGGCACAGCAGGTTGTGGTGCTAACGTTTTGGTGCCAATCAGTTCAGATGTCCATCTTTGACAACAGACGAACTGGGACAAGTCTGACTCTCAAGGCAAAGATTAACTGAGATTGAAAAACCATCAACAACAAAACAACATATATACATATATGCTTTGACTTGTATTATGGCAGTTTGTGTGAAACATTTAAGGTTTTGTTTGTGCAAAATAATGTATTCTGAGGGAAAAAACAAACATGGTCATTGCCAAAACATGTAAATAAAACGCCATTCATGACTGTACATTATGTGCAATAAAGTAACTGGAAAAAGTGCATGTACTTTATCCTCAAAAGCAAACTGACGGCTCTCAAAGCTGCAGCTATAATTTTATTTTCTGAAAAGTAAAATTTTATTCTGTATCTAAACAACAGAATAAAGAATATACATTTTTCACACTTTAATTTTCATTAATGCTTTTAGCAGTGTTATGAAAGATGTCAATTGTTGACGAGGTTTAAATTTTCATGGTCATCTGATTACCAGGATATTTTTTTAACAGTTTCTTATTACATATGCTGTTGTCTGTAATTGTAAATGAAGCATGTGTGCATTAGATACCATAAATATGCAATACACATTTTGAATATAGATTTGTGGATGCACCAATTTTATAAATTTCTTAAAGATGACAAAGCGATTTTGATGTTATTATAGTTCTGTAAACATCACTGTTAACAATTGTTTAGAGCAAATAAGGAAGAGAAGTACTACTTTCTAGCACAGCTAATATACTGGTCTTGGGGGGGAGGAGGTTCTGGTTACTATAGAAAATGAAGATTCTAAGTCTGCCACCTTACCTAGTCTGAATCTAGTGAGAAACACACTTTGGAGAATAGATTATGGTGGTTTAACATTTTCATTAATATCTATGAGATGATACCTGGTTATGTTTTAAGACAGTTTCTTTACCAAGGTATTCTTTGCTAAAGAGTCTTTCTACATTACACTGTTTAAATAAAAAATAGTTTGCTTCAGAAGTAACTGTACATTAGTTAAGGTTAAATCTGGTGTCTTCTGGAGTCTGGTAGAAAGGGGAGAGAAGGCTAAATACTGACATTTAGGTATAGTTCCTATCCTGCAATCTTCCAGGAAGGAAGACAAATTTTGCATAATTAGCATTCAAAGATGCCTGCCATGATGAGCCTCAACAAAGTGGTGGCATATAGTCATAGCTGAGCTAGCTTTGGTCTCAGTAGTATATAGAATGTAGAGATGCAAGGAGGTAAAACAGCTGAAACAGACATCTTTGCTGTTACTCTGGAGGCCAAGGCAATCACACCTGTGCACTGTAGTCCTGGCTTAAAGTGTGGGCACAGCCTAACTTTCTGTGCTGTGTCTGCACTGTGCAAACCCCCTTCTTCATCCACCTACATCCCTAGAAATAAGAATTGTGATGAACATCTTTATCTCTTGCACCAAGTCAGTAGTATCTAGGATCACATTTATGCTAGGCATTGCATTTATTGGTTATTAAAGTTAGATGTGGAATTTAATTACTGGAAAATTTCTATCAACAGACTTAACTACTGTTCTACCACTGCTTTCTCCATGTGTTTTGGTATGTTTGTGGAGGATGGCCTAGCATTACTAGATATCTCCCGAATGCTTTTACAACAGATACTGTAGTTCCCTTGAATAAATACAAACTTAACCATATCTGTGACAAAATAATGAGAGGCATCCAACCAAAGAGTGTAAAATTCAGTGTCTGAAATTACTGTCTTTCGCTTTGACATTCAGGTCTACCAACTAAAGTAGAAAGGGATATTATCCAATTGTTTTCTCAGTATTCATATCAAGTTTTCAAACAGTTAAAAACAAACAACCAACAGCTAGTTCCCGTTGTTAAACTCTTCTAAAAATATCACCCACAAATATCCCCAAACTATAGATTTTAAAGTTTTTGTTACAAAATAGCATAGATTTGCCTGTTTTAAACTGTCACCATTTTCAAAGTGGTTTTGTCTTCAGCAACAAAGAAAGTTGTCTGCTTTGAGTAGAGTGGATAAACTCAGAGGTGAGGTTCAAGGAAAAAACAAATAATGGTACACCTCTCAACACTGCATCATTTCGGCAGCTCATCAGTAAATAAACGCACTTTCTCTAATTTGTATTTGTAAAACCCTTATGCAAACAAGAGGCTAAACAGAGAAATTGCTTTTGTTAGTGGGACCTTTTCAGAATGAATTATGTGGATTTTCACTTCACTAATGAACTTTTGAAACAGGTGGTACTTCCGCTGCCTGAAGCTGGGAAGATCCCACGTCCTCTTGTTATAGGTCAGTCATTCAGCAAGAAGTTGTCTCATTGTTACTTCTGGTTTGCTTTCGTAGTCTGTTAAATCATGAAAATGTAACTTCATCTTTTGTGTTCAGATCTTTCCAAGGTCATGAAAGATGTATCATTCTCTAACTTGTAGGACAGTGTTTTAAAAGGATGTTATTACAGTAAAAAGGCAGCATGTTAATATATGATAAAGCATGTTAATAAATATAGATTATATAGAGA
>JAAGNO010013246.1:93956-143219 GCA_033439905.1 Ceryle rudis | reverse complement strand
TATATAAAGTATGTTATATATACATACATTATTATTGTTATTTTGGAGTCTTACTGTATTAAGTGCATTAGAAATGCACAACAGAATAATAGTGTGATATTTATTTTTATCTTATTATTAGTTATTTATCTTATTAGTTGTGTATAATTTTCCAACTATGATTTCCAGATAAGGTGGTTTTCATGGGACTAAGAATGTACCTTTTAAAGTTCACAGGTAGTGAAATGACAAGATACTGCAACTCACTCCTACGCATACACCTTTTCATGGGGCACAGCCTTTTTCAAAAGAAGGTTTTACAGTCTTGGTCTCAGATGTTAGGTAATATATGATAAAATAGTGATGCAGGGAGCATGGTTTATTTGTCAGCCTACCTGCTAATCTCCAACAGTTTAAATATCTTACTGCATGTTAATTGCCATGGCAAAAGCCATGTCTTATTTTTAACATGGGTGCAGTCTGGAAACCTTCACATGCATGCAAGCTACTCTAGTAAATCTCTGGATTGTTTCATAGACAATGGATCCAGTACTGCAGAGGGGGCCACAAGGCCATTACTTGCATGCTCTTGTGTGACTTTTCCCATATAATCTTAGTGATGAGACAATTCTGATTCTTTCCCTGAAAGGCAACCAATGAAGCAGATCTTCAGCTTTGTTTCTGAGAGAAAATAGGGAATTTATACCTATGTGAACTGAAAGAACATGAAGAATAGCAATAATGTTCAAGCTTTGAATCCTGTTCTGAACAGATGAATAAAATTACTTTGGACTCTGTGAGCCAAGAGGAGGAAACAAACAAGAGCAGCATTGTCAAGAAGTGCATGCTATGTTGACAAGAAGTTCATCAGAGACTAGGCTGAAATTTTAAGTGAAGAAAATTGAATCTATCTCAGTCCTTGAATGAGTCCTTGATATGGCTGGTTTGCTGCATCTCCCTGTTATCTTAAGCAAACTGGTATATTTCTCTGTTGGAAGTATTTCCCTTCTTCAGCCTAATTTGAATTTCATGTTTTTCTAAGGTTCTGCCCTGCCCCTTCTGTGCTGTCTTACATTTCATAGACAAATTTTCCCTTCTTTAGGATGGCCAGGTGGCACAATTTGTTCTTGGTGTAGAAAGACTACAAGCAAGACTTCAGGTCTAAATTGGGAAGTGCAAGTGTGATATTTAGAAAACCTGTTTTAAATATACATGACTCCATCCAAGCAGATGGAAGAGGAACATCTCAATGGTGAGGGCACACTTGGAACCACCTGGGTTTGAGATGCTTCTGTCATTGCTGATGATTTGTGCAATGTTGGGCAAGACTTCTGCAGCCAAATCCACAAGGAAAAAAGTAACTGAACAAAACAAAACAAAAAAAAAAAAGGAAAACCCACCCAAACAAACAAAAAGGCACCAAAACACCAACCAGCAACAAAAAAAACCCAGAAAACCAGGCACCTGAAGTGGGAATTAAGCTTTATTCAAATGTTGAAATATAGAGTGTGATTGCCTAGGTTTTCATCAGAAAAGTCTTTTTATGTTGTTCCATAAAAGAAAATACCATCACCTTTTCTTGTTTTGCCTGGTTTAGCAACAGCATCAACAAAAAACGAAAATCCCTTCTACCCAGAAACATCATACCTGCTCGAGCGCAGGGGGAAAGTACTGGTCAATAAATCCCCGCCTTTCATCCACGTCCATAATAACTAGCTTAGCAGCTCAGCTGCAGATATGTCTCTGTCCCTATTTTCACATGCATAGCGTGTATGGTTGTAACTTAGCCTTTTGCATTCCCCAGCTATCCATAAAGAAGCTCAGTACTGTTTCACTCAAGTGCCATTGTTGCTCTTGTTCTGGATCTTTGTACCTCAGTTCCACACTGGTGAAATGAGGTTAATAGGAGTGCCCCAGTAGAGTGGCAGCTGTGAGTGACTGCATTCAAGACTGTAGAGTGCTCAAACAGTACAATGCTGAGTGCTCTCTAGTGTCGTCACGGTGTCCAAGTGTCTTACGATCTTGAATGTACTTAAAAATAAAGCGCATAAACAAAAGAAAATACTTTTGACTTGTTTCTTAGTGAAACCTGTAGTATAAAAAGATTGCACAACCTCATAGGCCAGCTGAGACCTAGTCTCAGTCCAAATTACCTCTGGGTACCAGCAGCGCCAGAGATGGCTCTCTTGCTTTGGCTTGATTTTTGTTCATAATTTTCTCCATGCTGTAGGTTCACTTAGATGGACTGAGATGCATTCCAGTTTTTCACAGTCAAAAGTCCAAGCAGAGGCAGAGGGAGAGAGATGCAGCTGCATGGAACAGCACTGCTTTATCTCTTCACCAGCAGACTGTAGCAGCAGGGAGTGCCGATTGTGTTTGAGACCCAGGAGGACTGCCAAAATGGGACTGTATTTCAAATCTGCTTGGTAGAAGTCAGAATTTCCCAGAACAACATGGGAGATGGGTATGATGATAGAAATGGAGTATCTAACATAATGCTTTTTTACTCGTATTGTTAGTATCTTCAGACAGTAAAATACCAGGATTGTTTAAATTTTCTTCTGCCTTTTGGGAAAATGCTTATCTGCTCCCACTCTTTGGTGTTCACAGAGCCCACTGAAGAGTCCAGACAGATACTCTCACTGATCTTTGTGTGCTGAGGTTGAACAGCTTTGAGCTGTTATTATTTATTTATTTATATTTGTTATTTAACTATAGCAATCCCAATATCATTACAATATAGTGATGGTTTAACACATGATGCCCTTTACAAATCTCGATCTGTTATAATAGTAAATTCAAGGGCCTGAAAAAGGTGCAGTGAGGAAGCATTCTGCAGTAAGCAAAGGTGCATGAGTGTTATTGTTAGAAGATACTCGTGACACATGCCATCTCCATCTGAGACTTGAAAATCATGTGTCTTTTGTTTTTTAAATCCATATACAGATGCTGGATGTTGTCATTTGTCTTGTTAGTATGGGTCTTCCTTGACACAGAATACCAGGTCTCCTCTACAATCGTGTGAGGTTCTGATTGTTCAACTCTTAGGATACCATATGATTTTTGAAAATGAAATGCCTTAAAATAATTAACTTTGATGTAAAACCAACATTTGCAGCCTCAGGCTTGTAGCTGTGAATGGTTACGCTTGAGATGCCATTACTGCAGTGAGCTTTCTACTTGCTTCTGAAAGAAAGAAGTAGATGCTGTTTATGAGAGAGAGCTTCAGGTTTCTCAAGCAAGAACCACTGTTAGCAGGTAGGTATAAAACAGAATCACTTCATCAGCCATACCACTAGTCCCAGCAAAGGCCTATGTTAGCTAATTTATCCTTGGTCACACTCAACCACAAGTCACCTGGCAACCAAACACTTTTGGCTAGCCTCAGTATAATGGAAGGTGCAGAAGTGGGGATTTAGCTCCTCCGTCAAGACTCTCCTAAGATTTTTACCTTGGTGAAGTAAACAACTACATATTATAAGTTGTCATTTACATCACAGTGATGATAGTAATAAAATACATTAATGAAGCAGGACTTTCACCTGCTCTGGATTTGTTTTCAGAGTTTCCTGTGTGAGGGAACCTTGAAATAAATTATTTCCACTCTGGCAAGCTCCTGGTTTAAAACAAAAGTGAAACCACTGAATGAAGTAGTCAAACTTCTGATTCTTTAGGAGGGAGGGAAGCAGTAAATAATGTTGCCTCAGAGCAATTTCTCCCTTGTCATCCCTTTTCCCTTGCAGTTTGCTGTCACTACTCACTGTGAGCCAGACTGTGCATGTCGAAGAATCCTTCAGATGGAGTCGGTGGGGCTGCTCATGTGAGTAATTTGCAATGCACACAGATGGAACCATCAGGCCCTGTGCTATTAGACTCACTTCAGCTATAAATTCTCTGGGCAAGGACTTACATATCTTGTCAGTAAGACACTGAGTGCAATTCTGGTGCTTTGGGTTTTTTTTTTTGTTTTGTTTTTTTTTTTTTTTTTGTTTTTTGTTTTTTTTTTTGTCTTCCTACAACTTCTCATTTTCCCTCACCTTTTTCTTCATTCACACGAAGAGTACTATGAGAATGAAAGCAGCAGCAGCTCTGATGAGCAATGCTAACATGCCTTGTCCCTCTGAGGGACAACTCTGGACAATTTAGCAATGTTACTCTGGCTCTCATGTTCCTTTCGAGTCAAAAGCATCATCACTGATAGCAGGTTAGGAAGGGAGAGTGCAATTCCAAAGACAGGAGAAAAGTTGCATCAGTGTCTGGTGGCAACAGGATGGTCTGGTATTGCTGGTGAGTCAACTGAACCACTCACTCCACTTGCTTATTCCATCCACATACAGGCATGTGCAGGCAGGGAAAATTCCTAGCTTTGATTGCATGTGAGGAAAGGACTCGTTTATGCTGCCACAGTAAACTCTGTTCCCTCAGAATAAAATCTCATCAAGTGTAATTGCCAAAATCTTGGAACGAAATATTTCTCCTTAATCCCTGATCCTTTAATCTCTTTTTACTGGGAGAAAAGTAGTTATTTATAGGTGGGTTCCCATCCCCCACCCCCCCAATTTGAATTACTAGCTTTTATGTGTTTATAATGGGAATAATGACAGAGAGTACAAGGTCTTCTGTCTGCACTGCTACCTATACACTTGCATATAAATAGCACTTTTGTTTCACAGGTTGGAATAATGGCTGAAGAGGTGTACCAACAGTGCAGTAGCTCTTTTCCTTTGTACTGGATCTAACAGGCCTGCAGTACAAAAAAATACCACATGCTTTGCTTTTAGGCTGAAACTCAGTCTGTGCAGAAGTCTATCCAAGGGCAGAGGCCCTACTTAAACCTTGCGAAGCTCTCAGACAGGTCTTCCAGGTTCCCCTACACTAGGACCAGAGATCCAGAGGGTTTTGCATTCTGTAAATGCATGTAAATAATACTCTTATGACTCAGTTATATCTTGAAATATGCAACCTCATGGTAGACAATTCTACTTTATTGTGAAGGTACTTGAACTGAACTACATGTCTGGTAAGTCATGAAATATTAATGGCCATGCAAATCTTCTCCTCTGTATCACAGGCTTTTATGTGTCTCTGACCCTTGACTTCCTTTAATTATCTCTTGGGTGTGTGGTCTGTTACTATTCTGAGATATCTTGTGAACAGGGGCAAAGTAATTACTTGATCCCTGCCTGCTGCAATAATCTTTCTGGAAAGAAAGAAAAAAAAAGATAACTTCAGAGACACTTTCTCCTTGCATTAAAATCAGCCCCACCTTCTTGCTTCACAAGATTTCTCTTCTGATGCCCTCAACGCAGACCTACAGTGTTTGGTTTTATTTTCACGACTGTAAAAACAGCATTCTTGGATCTCCTAAGTCATCACCTGCTCCTCCATAGTTTAAACACAATTTCTAGTCTGATGTTTTCTCCCCATCTCTCCCTCTCCTACTGATTTTGCTTAAGGCATGCTTATAAATATCCTACAACTCCAACCACCAGACATTTTATTGTGATTTGTTACAGGAAGGCCCAAAGATCTTTCAATCAGCAGCTGTAGTGCTTGTTAGTTATAGGTTTATCTTAGATGTCTCCCTAATAATTAGAGGCTGACTTAATGCCTGAAACATGAAGTTTGAGAATCAGGGCATGTATTTTTGCAGAAATCTTCTTTCCTTTCTCTACCTGTTCTCTGATATCCCCGATAATAAAAATAATGATGTTATCATTGTGCAGAGATATGAAAATGCTTCCTAGCTCCCTGACAAACATAGGAGAGGTCAGTGGTTTGGTGCCATGTGGGTCTGACAACCAAAGGAGAAGCAGCTGTACAAGCAATACAGTCATAGAGAGAGAACTAATCATGCAAGAGCATTTGCCATACGGGAGCTATTTTAGTAAGCCAGCACGATGAAACTATAGACATGAGTAGGTATTTTTACAAGGGAGCTTGTAGTGACTGCCAAGAGCATAGTGTAACACAAGGGCAATAATGACCACACAGTTTAATACAAGGTTATTAAATGTTGACCTACAAGTGGTTTCTGATTTCTGGAGCAATTTTGTCCAAGTGCAGGAGTCAGCAATGCAGCATGAAACCTAGTGCTTTTAAAATGGTGGTTTCATATAGATAAGAAGGTGGGGGAGACAAGCTATGGTCAAAACATTCATTATCAGAGCAAAGAAAAAGCCACTGGGATACCTCATCTGTTTGTAGTATCCCACTTTCTAATACCTGAGATGAAACAGAAGAACCTTTGTGGGCTCTACCATTCAATCCTCAGGCCATTTCTAAGGATCAGGTGCCAGCCTGGGAGGAATCCACACCCTGAGTTTTAAAGGTACAAAGATATCTACCTTACCCTTGATTTCAGTCAGCAGTTAGTTACCTACATGTCTTTAAGGGTATATGTGTCTGCCAGCCACCACTTTTCAGACTTCTGTTGTAATTTGTATTTTTCCCGTCCTTGCCTCTTACCTCTGCTTTCTAACTGCACAAACTTGTTCTTCATTATTTTTCTTCCTGTCACACTTTTCTTGGAGGTTTTTTACTCCTGAGATGACCTAGGTGACTTCTGGCTCCTGTGAGAAAGGCAGACCCACAGCTTGGCTCACACAAATGACAGTCATGAAGCAACGTCATTCAGTGGCTTAAAAACTGGCAGCCTCTGACCTGTGGACCACCCACAACTTGACTGTAGCCTGTGCAGGGAGCAGGACCTCCTGGCTCTCTGTGGTGGAACGCTGATGTGCCACCAGACAGTCAGTGCTGTGTGAGCCATTGAGAAAGCAGAGTAGAGAAGCCAGAGCATCCCTCTCAGCCCTTCTGCAGCACTGCAGTTTCTTGCCACAGGATGACCTTATACATGTCTAAATGAAGGTAATGAGTCCAGCTGCAAGGCCCTCCCTTAGCTTGCAAGATGACAAGCTAAGTGTGGTTTGGGAAAGAGATGAGGTTTGATAAACTGAAGGAAGCAGTGAGTAATCCTCACTGATGTAGATTTGTAACTAAACTGTAATGTGCAATACCAAATGTGCTGACCTGCCCATCTCATGCTTCTTTGCTTGAGACTCCATGTTAACCTGGAGCCTTGGTGTGCCTTGGGGTCACCTTTTGGGCAGAGGAGACTCTAGGACAGTGGTTTTAATGCAAACCTTACTAATGAAAGAAATGCTTTTGAGGCATATAAGTATGCCCAAACACTCAGTATAAGTAATTGGGAAGCTTTCCATGGTCTGTCTGTATTGTATTTGTATTTGTTTGTACATTTCCCTCTAAAGCTGCAGATTTTTTTTTCATTTGAATAACCCTTTCTTACCCTTCACCATCAGGACTTCAGTTGCAGATCATTCTCTTGTCTTGCACACACAAACCTTGACAGATAGAACTGGTTGGGCTGGTGTGCAGCCAGTGGACAGAGAAGTGTGTGTGATTGTTTGGGGAAGCCCATGGCCCTGTGTTCCTGGGTACAACATGTAGCATGCCAGCCCCCTCTGTCCTCCTTGCTCTGTGCCCACACCACAGGACAGGACAGTGCCCATCCTACTACTTCAGAGGCCACTCTGCCACCTTCCACTCCCCTGAGTGCAATGTCCTCAATATTCTCACTTGGCGTTAAGCTCCACCTGTAGTACTGGCATGTTGGGAATTATGAAAGCTGTTTGTCTCTGGTTTGAATGCAAGGCATGGGCTGGCTTGGCTGCACACAGAAAACTGTACCACTGGATGTTTTCAGCAGTTTCCCCTGCATGCACAATGCTATTTAAAGTGAAAGCACTTTGATTTGAAAAAGGCAAGGATGAAAGTGAAGGCTAATAATGGAAGTCTGTAAATGCAGCTGACATTCTAGCACTCCGTGTCTTTCATGCCATCCTTCATTTACTCTCCTGGCATTCTCTCCTTCTCTTCAAATGTTCGGTTTTTTTTTTTTTCCTCTATGAGCATAGTGCTGCTGAGGGTAACTGTGGTAGCTGAGTCTGATCCATTTACATGCCTATGGGTATAGTGTGGGTTGTTATTTTAACCCTGCAAGTGAAATGATCCATGAAACCTCCATACTGAACTGTGCTAAGGGACAGACTTTCACAATCTGGGGATTATACAGAAAATAGTTTCAGGTGTTAAGAACTTTGAGCTCTTATGGCTCATGGGTATTAAAAAACCCCCAACCTCTTATAGTTAAGAGCTTTTAATAGTGACCCATCCACATAACACTCCTATGTGGATGGGTGGTGTTGGCACCAGCAGTAGAACACCTGACTCTACTCCTGGCTTCTCAGCTGCAGGACATGGGTAGCTGTAAGGGTCGTTAATCCTGAATTAGGAGAAAAGTCTAATACAAACAGGGGGAATTATTCTCCTCTTTTTGTTACCTGCCTGGGCTCTCCATGTAGTTGGCTTGGCTGGATACAAGCCCTTCATACAGTAAAACCTATGTGAGGTGAATATGGCTCATGCTGAACCTCTCTCAAAGCCCATGGCAAGCAAGGTAGACAATGAGATGGTGGTCCTGTACCACAGCCTTAAAATGGGACTATCCCTTTTCTTCTCCAAACCTTCTCTGTCCCTCCTGCCTCTGCTTTGCAGAGTGGAAGTCCATCTGGGAGGTATACAATGGTGTGCACTCAAAATTAGCTGTTTTCCACTGAATCCTCATGTATTTGTAAAACTGACCTTCCCTGACAAGGCTCACTCCTTGACCTTCAGGTCCCTAGGGGTTTCCTACCTTGCTAAAACAGGGGAAACTCCTGTGCCGCAAACCTCATAAAAAAACCCCACTTGCTCAGAGGTAGAAGGAGGCAAACCAGTGAGATTTGTGTAGCTGAACTCATACTAGGGGAATTATTTCAAGCAGTCTGTACATTTCTTCTACTTATAATTTATTATTAACAGTCTGAGAGGGAGAAAAATAATTCATTAAACAATCAGCAAGGCATTCATAAGACATTATTGAGATCAAGTCTCGGGGAAACTCATGAGGCTTCACAAATATATTGTTTTATCTACCCAGTTAAGTCATTTTACATAGGAAAGTGAAACTTAATCCAACTGCTCTGTCTCTGTAGCAGCTGCTCAAGGGGAAATGAATTCAGATCTACCATAATCTGAGTAATAGGTTCAACACCAGCTCCCTCTTATCAGAGGAAAAGAAGCAGTTTCATCTCATAGTTTCTGCAGTCTGCCCCATGCTTATCTCTTTCCTGGTGGCCAGATATCAGAGCAGACCAGTTAGAGGAGTCCCCTTCCAAGGGCTGGAAACCAAAATGTCTTGCTGTGAGACCCTTCTCCCTTCCTCTTTGCTGCAGGCAGTTTGTCGGCACTTCTTTCCCAGATGGGAGTTGTCTGTACCCAGATGTAAGAAAAAAGTTTGTAAAAGTGGAATTTCTCCCTTAGCCCATATCTGTATTCTTACTCTAGTCAGCAATGAGTCAGTAAGGCACTGCTTGGTCAAACTTGCCCCTTGAAAAGCACCCACTCTCCAGTATTGGACATCTGGTATACTTCCCTCCTAACCATGCTACTATGTAGATGATTTGGTTTTGTTGAGAAGCTGAAACTCACCAACAGCCTCACTTCTTACCCTCATACTTTGTCATCTGCACCTCTGCCATTTGCCCGTGGTATGCAGTGACATTCCTGTATGTGAAATGACTTAAAAAACATCATAAAGACATTTCTGGGAGCAGTGAAGTCTTCAAAGGAAAATTCTTAGGAAGCTGGAAATATGGTGGGAGGGAAAATATAATCTTTCTCTCATTTCAGATGAACTTCTGCCTTCCTTGAAATTCCTGCGAATTTCAAAGCCTTTGATAGTCTTGAAACATCAGAGGAGCTTTTATACTAAGCAAAACCTGTGTGAAAGCAGCACCGCTTCTGATCCCACCAGAGGCAGCTGCATATACCATTCCTCATCTTTATGTTTGCCATCCCCTGAGCCAATGCAGTCAATATGCATTCATTTGGATGTTCATGCCTGTGCCCTTACTGTGCTGTGCAGGATGGTGTTGGAGCAAAACACATTACAGGACTTGCCTGCATGGCCAGTGGGCCACCCCAGCTTCTCTCCTACAGGCCACACTAGCTGCTCCCCAGGGATGGCTGCACTCCGTGCCCTGGGATGATTTTCCTGCAGCAGAGTGCACAGCACAGCTTGCTTTTATCCCAGTCTCCCTTACAAGGTCATCACTGTGTGGAGAGACCATGGCAAAGGCCTTTCCTGGGACAACTCTGATGGCACCAGGCACAGGTGGCAGATTTATAGGCATCCACAAATCACTGTGAATGCAGGTTGCTGGAAAAGGCAGCATAATCACCATGAGCTAGGGCAGCCACTTCTTAGGACAGGTACAGCCTGGGTACAGCTGGTCTTACAGGGTGATGAATTTCCTCCCCTTAGCACAGCCAGCAACAGGAGGCTGTGCAGGGAATGCCATAGAAATTACAAGGGCTGCAGAGTTGGGAAATCATCTCCACAGGCCCCTCCTAAAGTGGGACACTGATCTGTGTCTACAGTCCTACTTCCCATGCCTCGCTTCCCATCTGCTTCCAGCAGTCCTTGTGGGTATCCTACCCCAAACTCCTTCCAGAAATGTTACTTGCAGAGAACAGCATCTGGTTGATCAAAAGGGGAGAGAGAAGAACCAAGAGCAGAAGTCCCAAGGGGATGTTTTCCATGTGGACAACGGCTATCCTGTGAAGACTGATGCATTTCTGTCATCTTCATTCAGTGGAAGAGGCTGCTGGGGAAGCTGGGCAGTGGCATGGCCAGGCTAGTCCTGGGCAGAGGGCAGCCCCTGCTCCATCAGGCTGTGATGTGCCTCTGCCTCATGCTTCCCTTCCTCAGGCACCAGCCAAGTGGAGAACCTGCAGCCTAACAGGGTACTCCATGGTATGGGCACCCCCTAGAGAAAAGTCTGTGAAAGCCAAGCAAGCAGCATCAGGGCCTTTGCTGGGAGAAGGCAGTAAGTGCACTGAGGAGCCTTCCTGCCACCACAAGCAGCATGCAGGTAAAACACGGTCTGTAGCATGAAGTGTTGCTGGTCTGAAGTAGTCATCTAAATATTGTGGTGTCATTGTCAGTTTAGACTTAACTCATCTGTTACAACTGCAGACTTACTTGTTATTTGATCCACCCATCTAACTGATTCACCTCCAGATACATCTGATCTTTTTGAGAGCCTGTGCAAGGGCTATCCATGCTTCTTTCTTGCTCTTCACCACATCTGTTGCCTTACACTCTCAAGGTTTCCCATCCCAATGTATTTCCTCTGCCCTCTCCTGCTGCTGCTTTGTACTGTGCTTCTTCTCAAGAGCTAGTTTGTCTTCTGCCTTGCTCCAGCATGCTTCCTGCCTGTAGCTATAGATTTTCTTTCCAACAGGTAGCTTGGTTGTTCTTAAACAAGCAGAAGAAGTATCAGA
Source organism: Ceryle rudis (assembly GCA_033439905.1). Taxonomy (NCBI): domain Eukaryota; kingdom Metazoa; phylum Chordata; class Aves; order Coraciiformes; family Cerylidae; genus Ceryle; species Ceryle rudis. The sequence continues at coordinate 131,831 of JAAGNO010013246.1, read as the reverse complement.
TTGGTTTTGGAGCGATGCAATGCATTCCACAGAAAGTGAAGCTTATGCTTTCTGCTGGAGATTTTGAGAAGTAAAATCCTCTTGATATGAACCAAATGTAGTTTTTGAACATGTGATTGGCACAAAGTATACAGAAAGTGACATTCTGCAAGGATAAGCTGAACTAAAGAGAGAAGCAAGCTGAATCATTCTGTTTTCTTCTTTTTTTTTTTTTTTTTAAGCTACCTTGACTGAGTTGCTGCCTTTGAACAAGGGCAGTGAGGTCCCAGGCAGTTGTGATACACAGCTATACAGGGATATAGGCAGAGCTGTGCAGCACATCAAGAGTGATCAAAGACCTTAATGACTTTTTGTTAGATACACCACAGAAGGACAACATTATGACTGCAGTTATATAGGTATATATATGGTCAAGATACAAATTTTCATCTGAGACAGAAGGCTTTAAAATAAAGCAACAGCATTGTCCAGTTCTTGACATGACTAGTGAAACATCACTGCATAATGCTGACTGTTACTGCCAAACACAAATTTAAGCACATCTCCCGTTCCCACCCTGCAGTGTTTACTAAGCTAGTCCCCTCCAAAATGGGCTCACTTCTGCACAGCCAGCAGACATGACTTATTGATTAGCCGAAGACTGTGTAGCAGAGCGAAGAAGAATATAGGCTCACACTACTCCCCACCCCTTCTATGGGCAACATGCAATGTTTTTTGACTGAGCTGTGTTTGAGACATGGTGCACTGGTCTCAAACCAGAGGATAGAAAGTGTACAGCTACCTAATACCGGTGCAGTTACAGCAGTAAAGCTACCTTCACATCATGCTACTTGTTACTGAACGTTCTGCTGCATAAGATTTTTACTGTATGATAAAGCCATTCAATATTTGAGGCAAGTGTGGCAAGGGGAGAGGAAGGGAAATCATGCTGAAATCTGGCAGTATGACAGGATGGTATGGAAAACAAATTCTCTAGAAGTAAGAAAATCATTCAGGAAAGCTTTATTTTAAGTGAAGAAGTGAAGATCTGTGGACTCAACAGAAAACCTCCAAGTGATCTGATCTGAACGTAAGGCAGAGAAGGCTTTTGCAGCAGTAAGCAGCAAGGCAAGGAGGAAACCCCAACATAATAAACTGGCCCATCTCCCCCCCCTCCCCCCCGAAAATAAATCCAATCTAAGCAAAGCTAAGAGGAAGGAAAATTAGATACAGAGGTAAAATGTTAGTCACCTTTCTCTTTGAATTTTGCAAGAGTGAGCGGTTGCAGAGGTAAGAGTAGCTACCCAGAAAGTGTATACGTCAGAGAGGCTTTCCTGACAACCTGTGGGTCCACTGAGTGACCAGAGTGGGAATAAAGAACCCATCAAGGAAAGCTCTTCTACAGAAGCTGAACAATTTTGGGACATTGATTTTCACTGCAGACTAAGACAGAAAGTGAGAAAAATACAACACCAAGCTACTGTTCTTAAGAAGTAAAAATCAAGAAACTGTTGGCCTTGAAGTAACCAGACAACCCCCCACCATCTGATTGCCATTAGCCTCCCTACAGAAAAGTTCATTGCCTTTTCACAAAACCCTCCTATGGGGCTTCTCATTTTTCCCTAAATCTCAAGCAGAGCTTCATTGTCTGAGTTGTACGATAGTTTTTAGATGGTTTGGAATGGACGTGTAAGTAAAACACCATGCACTTAGTGAATCTCTATAAGGAGAATGCTGAAATTTATACCCACTGCAGAGCTCTGAGAGAGGACAGGAGCAGCCCTTTTCCCCGTACAGAGCTGCGCTGCTCTGTCATTACCAGGCAGCACCTCCAGCACAGGAGATATGGAAAATCACAGAACAACATTTCAGTTGAAAGGTAAAATGAAGTCTTTTTCTTTAGGCTAATGTGGTCATTTTCCCTCTTCTGCCATACAGGAAAGAAGTTTCAAAAGCATGTGGAGCTAACATGCCTTGGCACCCACTGAAGCTGGTGGTAAACATCTCTTTGACTTCCGTGGGGCAGAGTTACAGCATAGCTGTTGCTGGAGGAAGAGCTGGTTGAAGATTGCACACATTTTGCAACAAGTTTTAAGGAGATTTGTCCTTGCTGGAACAAAAATGCATGTTTTCAAGTATTTTTATGAGAGAGAGATGGGCATCGTCGGAGTTGAGGGTTTTTTACTCGCACCATTTTCTCTCCAGATGCAATAGTCTCTCTCCACTGGAAATGTTGTTGCATCCATAAAGACCCAGGAATATGTTTCAGCTCTGACGAGACAATGGATGCAGGCAATCTCTCCCGTCCTGTGTCCTCAAACAAAATTTTATCAGAAATAATCCAACTGATTTCTACTGCAGCCAGGAAGATGATGGAAAAACCTTCCCTTTGCTGAAAACTTCAGTGACTTCATATCAGTCAATAAACAAAATTATTCCAGTTCTAGATTTCAAGATAGTGGTCAAATCTAGTAGGTGGTACTTGGAGGAAATGTGGGGGAAGATAGGCTCATTGGGTTTTGACTGTTTTTGAAATCCCTGTATAATATTCATCATGTATGTGCTTCATAATCCCATAGCAAATAGACATAATTTTCCCATTTCACAAAGTTAAATGCCCAGATGCCCACTTGCACACAGAAAAATTGATCCAGGTGCAGCCTGCAGAGTTTAGAAAGGTCATTTTCAAGACTGGGGAGAGATTGAGGGTGTTGCTGTTAATCGAAAAAGGGATGTTTAACATCTTTCTGACAATAAACAATGCAAATAACATTAGTTCCACTGTGATCCTTCTGGCCTAGAAGTGCTGTTAAGACAATTCTTGTACTTAATATAAATTTTAACCACTGCAGTGTCCTCTGTTGTCTTGGCTGGGTTGTGCAATGTTTAGAGAAGCAAAATTTCCACCAGTGCTAAGGATCACACCACCACTGCAAGTATTGCCTTTTTTGCACTGACTCTTCTTCTTGCCTCTGAAGCCAGCTGCAGTGACTGCAGCCAGTCAGTCCCACCTTCTTGTTGTCCCACCTTCTTTTTCCCCTACCCTGACTCTGCCTGTGGTTTTGAGCAAGCTCAGAGTACCTACAGTCTCGGCATGCATCTCCTTCCCCACTCTCCTGTAAAATCAACCAACGTCCCCATCTTCCCCATCCCTATTTCCCTTCTTTGAATGCTTAAAGATCTGGGAACTTGGCATTGCTGGTGGGATTTCAAAACCCAGCCCAGGCTGAAGTGCCAGATTTGGGTTAAACAGCTGCTGTGTGCTGTCAGATCTACACACTACAATGATTTGTACAGCCCACTGCTGAACCAGCTAGAGACATTTGTTTAAAAAATAAAGAGACAGATAAATTCAGCTCTTCCTCTTCTCTGAGCAAGCTGCTATCATGTGCCTCTCTTAAAAACGGCTTGCTTCAGAATGCATTAGAGCTAAATTATCATTTATGTTTGTCACAGGTATAGCTAATGTGTAATGAGATTTTAGAGTTAATGTTTTGTACAAAGCACTTAGTGGACCTGGGATGAAATTGGTTCAGGATTCTGATGTGGTGTTTTAATTAAAGATATTTTCTAGTCGGGGCCAAGCAAATGACTTGTCAGAAGATTTTGTACCAATGCAGTGCTGGTCTCAATTTCTGCTTTTGGGTTTTCTTCAGGGAATTAGAGGAGAGAGACTATGAATCTCATGCAGAAGAGCCTTTCTTAGCTGCAGCCCTTGCAGGAGAAGAAGCACAAATTTGATATCTGAAACTTTGAACTGGATGTCAATAGTCTGGCTCAGTGCAGCGTGATGCCAGCCTTATGCTGCTTTGATTTTGTTAACTTGTAACTGCATATTGGTGCAATACATGCACACAGACTGAAAGCAATGGCAAGCCAGGTCCTCTGAGGTGAGTACTGAACTCTTGTCTGCCATAGCAGAGTTCTGAACTGTGACTGCTAGCTCCTTATCCCTCTCCTTCTGTGCTGTTGGGTGCAGGAGGCCGTGAGAAACAGGAAAATGGGTGATGTAGACTAAAAAAAAGGAGAGGAAGGATTTAAAAAAACCTGTGCCTGGTAAAACCATCACAATGATGAATTATTTGTCTCTGGCTTAAACAAATAGGCTTTAGAGGTATGATTCAATGCAAACATCAAAAGCATGTTAATAGGCACAGCTTTATTAGTTGCTGGACAATATGGTTCGTTATTACCAAACTAGCACATTGTTTTCTTAGCTACCTCTGGTCCACACAGGGAATGTGAACCAACATCAGGTCTTAAGGTGGGTTACCTGCTATAAAAAAAAAATCACAGAGCTATAACTAAGCATGAATTGCAGCACACAGGTCTAGTTTCAGTTACAGGCAAAACAAGACTGTCAGAAAAATGGCCTCTGTCCTCATCATTTGCTTTGCCCATGCTACAGCCCTGAGAAGCCAAAATGGGTAGAGCTGTCAAAGAAGGGCAAGGGGGATGCAAGGAGGTGTCTTCTGCTGGGGAGGGACAAAAGGGACACACTTAAACTTCTTCACGCTTCCTCACCCACCTCTCTAGCCATCAGAGCTGTGACCAAGGCCGTCCTTAGATCCCATCCCCTGCTTTTTGCCCCACCTCCACCTCCTCAGGCAAGGAAGGGCACTGGCCCCACAGCCTCAGACAGCCCTTCTGGAGGCAGATTCAGTTCCATAGATGCAAAAAAAGCACTGCTGGAGACCCACCCAGTATGAGTGTGCTGCTATAACATGGCAGCATCATTAACTTGGATAGTAAGACTGACCCATGGCAAACCACCCTGAATTTGTATAGCTCCATGACTGGTTTTGCAGTATTTGTGACATAAATCCCATTAGAGCTGCATAGTTCTGAACCTTTCAGTAGTACATGTTGCATCATGCTTGCTACAATAATAGAAACAAACTCTTCTTTATATCTTCATGATTTCAAATACATTTGTTTGGTTGGTTTTTTGGAGAAAAGCAAGGAGAAAACTTTATTTTTATAGACAGTATTGATGTTTTAATATGTGTGTATAAGCTTTTCTTGTATTTTTCTTTTGCAGGTTTGCCCATCTACAAATTTCATGCCTGTTTGGAAACATATGAGCAGTAAATAGGGATTTTAATCCTAGAAGTAAATTGGAACACAAGCTGTTCATTTGGTGAACCCTCTCAGTATGGAAATTCACCTGAGATTCACCTGAGCTGTATAAAAAGATGCCACTGACTAGAATAGAGAGGTGAAGGTAAATTTTGCAGAAATAAATCTTACATTTACATCTCTACTGAGTGGTCGATACATGAATATGCTGGATATTGTAACATTTTCTTTGCATAAACCTTGCTTGACATCACAGGATCTCAGGAAATTAGAAAGACAGAAGGAGACCAAGCTGCCTATTCAGGTCAGCCCCTCAGTGAAATAGTATACTACTCCATAAAACACAGCTCAAATTCATTGTAGATCTCTTGTCGAGCTGTATGGGTTCTTCACCTGCAAGAACATTGACACACAACTTAGTGAGTGGTGTTGACCTTTCCAGAGATAGCAAGGTGCAAACATGCATGAGGCATCATTCGCTGCCAACCACAATGTTCCAAAATCCTGAGTCAGATCTCCCCAACTTGTAAATTATAAGACTAGCTGGAAAAACTGTTAATGCAAATTGCAAACAAATGTGTTAGTGGTCTTCTCTGTCCTGCATTTTATTGAGTCTATGGTTTTGAGCCCTCAGAGGTCACTCAGGTTAAATTTTAAGTCTTTTGTTCTCTAAAAGCGATAGAAAATTCTGCTGACATTCCCATCCATTCAATTACAGGACTCAGTTATAGAAACTGGGGAATTATGGTGAGCTCTAAGAGAGGCACCTCCATGGTGCTTCCGAAGCACATCTCTGCCAACATGTGCCAGACTGTATGAATTAAATTCTATGTGAGGGATTGCTGGGCAAGAAGTATTAGCAGATTCCAGAGAGATGGATTTGTGTCCACAGGGACAGTGCTAAAGCTTCTGAGTTTCCTGCTCACTGCTGCCAGGACACTGAAGGAGTTGATAGGTTTAGGTCTCTGTGGTCAGAGATCCCCTGTCTGCAGGGATTGTGGAGTAAAGGGGAAGAGGAAGTCTGGGTTGGTGAAGAGCCAGGATAGTGAGTCACAGAGGGACTCCCCATCCTTGGTGTGATTGGCACCTGGGAGGAAATTGAACACTTCAGTGGAGAGAATGAGGGAATATTTCAGCAATGCAGGTAGTGCATGCCAAGCACCCACACCTTCCTCGCTCTGAAGGGTGAAAAGAGATTTTAGCACATGGCAATGGCACCATCAGGTACACTGTGGTGCTGAGCAATGGAACTGGGGCTTAGGCATGTATCTTTGTGTTGCAAGCACCATCTTCACCCTGGATTTATGCACAAGCGTTACCAAAACAGATTAAAGTCTTCTCCAGCAGTCCCAGCATGCGTGTGCTCAGGTTTGGTGTTTGTGAGAGGAACAATTTAACACTAACATGGTGGGGTCTTTTTGCTTTTACACTCACAGTATCATTCAGCCTCTGTTACTGAAAGGTCAGTTCTCCTCTTTCTCCTCTTCCATCTGCTCCTGAGATTTGTGTCCCTGCTAACATGCCCTTGACATTGTTGGTAGACTCAGCACAAGTGCTGCAGTAACAGCAGCAGGAAGCTGAGTTAAAGCAGCTGGTCCCAGTGGACCTGGGCTTTGAGCATAGCCACCCTACCACTTGCAGTGGTGTCCCAGCACTTTCTGTGGTGTGGAAGGAGGAAAGGTTGAGAGAGAGGTATCAAGAAGAGTTGGGTGCAGGGATTGTGCACAGGAGAGGATGAACATGAGGATGCATTTCAGGTTTGTGTGTGTACATGGACCTTGAGCTGTGACTCCTGAGAAGTTGGTTTCAGAGACCTGCTTAAGGTTAGGATTTTAGACACTTACTAGATGTGAAAAATGGACAGAATTTTCAGGGGGAACCTGCTAGGTGCTCAGTACTGCGTGAAATTATACCATTCCTTAAGCTGTGGAATAGCCAGTACCATCCACGCTGATGGGTTATGGCTCTGATGAACCCATTCATGCAAGAAGGTTCAACCATATGCTCTCTTCTGAGTTCTCATACCTCATGATGCCTCCACTTCCAAAAGCTCATGTCTACATTTTGACCTCTAGTTCAAAGTCTTAATTTGCTGTTCACTCCCATAAGGTGATTATTTCCCTCAATTGCACTGTCTCTTTTGTTCCAGAAATCTTCATTAGCTTCTGTTTGAGAAGCTAATCTTTCCATCACAGAGCTGGGGCTTTTGGACCCTCTGGCCTTGAATCCTGCTACATGTTGGGGTGTCAGAGATGTTCTGGAGGCTGCAACCATCAACCTCTCCATGCCCCACTACTTGAGCACATTTGGCTGTGCCCTTTGGCAGCCTTCACTTAGTGCCTGGACACCAGAGTTTTCATACTAAAAGTGGTCTTTCCTGAGAGCCTCATTTGATTCTTCTCACTCTGGTGCAAAACTTCCTATTCTATAAAGCAGTGCATTTTCCAAGCCTCCATAGCAGGAGTCATCTTGCTCCAGACACGGATTCATGGGCAGAAGATGCTGGTGGGATGCCCTGGTTGCAGCAGCTGCTTACATCAGTGTCTGTTTAGCAAGTGCAGATGGAAAATGCTGTTGTTTTCCCCTCATTGATCACTGTCCAAAGCATCTGATGCTCTAACAGAAGAGAAGAGCCACAGGGCAGCAAAGTTGCTGTTCCTACAGCTTTAGTACTTCCTAACACATCTCAATTTCTTTAGAAGTTGCCATACAGTACTTCAGGCTGGACATTGTAGCTGTATTGGCCCTTCATGACAGGCCTGTTCTGACACAGGAGCACTTGCAGCAACCAATTTGGCTCAGGTGTCGGGGGACACAGGTTTCTCCAAGCCTCGGGGCCTGTTTGTCCTTTAACTGTGGCTTTTTAAAAAAATTTGTTTCTTTCCCTGTTGCTGGTGCAGGTGGCTGGAGTACTCCACACAGTACTTCTGTTTCCGGCAGATAAAGACATCTTTAACTGTCAATATCTACCAGCTCTGTCCCTCTGCCATTTTTCTTTTGTTGTTTTACACAGACTTTTACAAGTGGCTCCCTCTCAAATTTCTGGTGAAATGAATAATGTCAGCTGAGCCTGTAAATCTATTTCCCTCTGAAGAGGGAGGAAGACATCATAGGCACAAGAACACCACTGTAGAGGCTGAGGAGGACACAATTGCAATTAGGCTGAACAATTCTGGCAGCTTTCCGCAATTCCTCCTCTCCTTCCCTGGCAAGGTGCTCCTCCACTGCCCACACAGCCTTCCCAAGGAGGGTTTCCCGCAATGCTCCACTCTTTCCAAATGCAGCAAATTCCTAATGGGTGGTGCCCCTGAAACTGAGGGGCCCCATTGAACCCCTGGAACCTCATCAGCTCAGAGTCTTGTTGCTTTATTCAGTTGTCTCCCCAGGTAAGGTTTCCCTCCCCCTTTTCTGCTTTTGCCCATTTAAAGCATCATTGCCTGGAGAGATGTCAAGGTGTCTCTCACTCTGAGAGCAGCTTCAGCTGCAATGGTTGAAGGGGACGTTGCTGCCAGTCAGCTCCCTTGCCTATTGGTCACAGCTTGGCATGCTGGGGCAAGGTGCCACCCCCTCCAGAGTCTCAGCTCTGCTGGATGTTGACCCCATACAGGGAGCACCGCTACGTCCGTGGGGTGGTGGAGGCAACTGGGTGCAGGGTCAGCTCTCCTGCTGCTGCCAGCTTCTGCACAGGAACCAACAACCTCTCATATATAGACATTTTCCCTGGGAAATTGCCCCTGGAACCTGGCCCCATGTGGGCCTCTACCCTAACAGGTCACTGCAGTGGCACCGCCACAGCAACCTGTTCAAATAGGCACCGCAGTGCAGCAGGCGGCCTCTTCTTTCCAGGGCCCTCCCCAATCACATCTGTGGGCAGGGGTGCTCAACAGAAATATGTGCCTGAAGAGCTAGACCACACTCTCAGAAAGCTCCTTAAATTGCTATTTTGACCTCTATCACTCCTCAGAAACCTGCATTTTGTTTAAAGGCAGCTAAGCTTTAAGTATGTAAATCTAGCAGGTGCCTTGCCATTCCTTTCTGCCCATAGGTAACTGACTTGCCTTTTCCCTGGCTGCAACACGCTCACCGCTGAGAACTTACCACATGGGATGCCATGAATGGCTGCACCAAAACTTCCTGGTTCCCACTCTCCTTCTCCTTCTCAACCCTGTTGTACTTGCCCTGACATGGACTCTCATTACAGGAGATGCGGGTTTTTTCTTGTGTGCAAAGCTTTCCAAAACCCACAAACTTGCGACTGCTCATGTGGCAAGGCCCAGCCTGGCTGTGCAGCCAGGAGTGGTTTATTATGAGAAATGGTCTGTCAGCTGCTGCAGACTCGCAGTAACATAAATGTGTTGTCTGCAGAAACAACAGCGGAGTGAGAGGAGGCAGGGAAAGATTAGCTGTGAGTGGGAGGGTGAAGATAGGGGGAGTGGAGGTCAGAGGAAGTGTAGGTTTGGAAACAAGATCAGAATGTAATGTCATTGCTCTGTGATTTTTTTGTTAAGTAAAAAAGGCAGATAAAACTGGCAGGTTTTAACATGGGCAAGTGTTCAGAAACTCCTTCCAATGCTAGTAACTTATCTGTATCAGTTCTGCCACCCACCTCCCATCACCACTGCTCACTGGAGCACAGGGTGCTGTGGTGGCAGTGGGTCACTGGTTTCTCAGCCATCAGCTCACGAACAGAGGTTGCTATTTTTTGAGACTTTGAGTAAATTGGAGAAAAATCAGTGGGTCCTTGTCTGGCTGCTGATCAAATCAAAGTCTCGCTTCAGTGTGGGAAGTGTGGGAAGAAAGGGTTTTAAGTACATAATATTTGTCACTGACTTTGCGGGCTCCATTGCTCTTACCCCTAATCTTCCTCACTTGCTCATGCTGTGCATGCAGAGGCAGGGAGGGATGATAATGGACTTGCAGTTGTACTTGCTGTTCCCATAACAAACGGCAGGATCCTCACATAAATTGTTTGAACATGTAACACTGCTCTTATTTCTTAATGATAAGGGCTTAGGAGCTGCCCTTTTCCAAAATGAAAGAAATGAACTAAATGTTATCTCTTTGTTTTAAAAAATGATCCCTGCAACTACAACAACAAAAAGCCATTACGATGATCCTTAAAGGTCTTGCAAGTTTTTATGAGAGAGATTTTCCACTCACCAGGTCTGGCTTTGCTCCCATTCGCTCTCCCTCTTCCCATACTACATGGCTCAAGCTTTCTAGGGCAGCTTGAGCTTCTAGATAGGGCTGAGCTGAACATGCTTGCCCTGGAGGACCTGTCAGAGGTCAGACCCTGAGGGAGAAGCAACTCCTTTGGATACTGTGTCTAAAACCAAGTACTCTAGCTCTTGCTCCTGTCCCAAGTGCATCTATCATCAATTACATGTCTACACTCAGTTTTTACACAGGTTTCTTGTTTACTATTAAATATTTACCTCAAGGCTCTTCATCTGCTGTTAAGCCCAACAGTAGTGTCTATCGTTTATGCCAAGGAAACAAAATTTCACCATAACCTTTTTGTACTATGGCACAGATCTATTAAAAGGCTGGTGCTGGTCTCATGCCAACCCATGGTGAGCTGCCTGCTGACTCTTGCTTGGATGAGTAGGGGTACATTTAAACTTGAAAATGTCTGAGTCTAAAGAAATAAACTGCTCCTTTATCATACATTTAATAGATCTATATATATTGAGGTAGTAGGGAGAATTTATGACAAGACATTTTAAGCAGCATATACAGACACAGACATGTATGCACACACACATACAGGTTTGCACTGATGGGTCTGAGACAAAATATGCAATGATGTGAAGTCACTTTACTGCCATCCCAAGACAGAGCTCAAGCCCTTGGAGCTGCTTTCATGATCTCTGGAGCAGAAGGCCTGGAAACTTAACCCATTTGATTTCTGCACAGCCCTTCTAGCTTAAACATGCTTATGTAGGTTAATGCACGCACCCATTAACTTTCCCACTGTCAACTGCTGTTAGTGTAGCTGCTTAATGCCCTGCTGGGAGGGAGATGGATGGGCTCCTCCAGATGCTGTCTTGCTGCTGCTTTTTTTAGTTCAGCCCCAGGGGATGCAGATCCTAGATGGCTCTCCTGGAGCTGTGTGTGGCCATGGAAAGCAGTCCGTAGACATGCTCTCTCACCTTAGGTTTCCAATTTAACAACACTCCAGGCTATTCTTAGGTATATTAAGTGGAAATAATGTCTTTCCCAAAGTAGATAAGCCTAACTGCTTCCCAGGTGGGAAAAAAAGAGCCTCTGATGGCTTCAGTTATATGGGCTGAGGCCAGCTGCAGAAGTGTGAATTGGCTCCCCAGTTACAAGAACTGCCAGCCAGCCCTGTGACAATCCACTAAACCATGGCTGAAACCTGGAGTGGGTATGAGGAGGTGCCAGAAGCAGAGGGGGAGGTAAGGGAAAAAGAAAGAGGGCAACGCATGAGTGAGAAGAACTAGGCATGTGAAGGTAAAATCTTCATCTGTGTCTGGAGGCCTTATGAACTAACTGAACAGCTGCTATTAAGAGCAACTTCCTTCAGTGCATTCTGTATCAGATATTTAGCATGACTGTGTCTTAGTGATGTGTTTCCTCTCACAGGACTGTAAGGAGATTGTCAGCATCAGTATGCTGCATGTAGTGAAAAGCAGGTGGATTTACTTAGCTCTCTGGGTGGCAAAAAAAATTTATATTGTCCTGGCAGGAGTTAATATTAATGTATTTTTCTCCATCTTCCTTCTGATGTATCACAAAATTGGTCTATGCAAAGAAGTAACAGGGGGAGAAGGGGAGAGAGAGGGAGTCATCTAGAGCCAGTGCAGATGGGAGGCATGGCTGAGTGATGAAGAATGAAAGATGCTGATGAGGCTCAGGCCACACATGAAGGGTTGGCTGCCCTTCCTGACCCTCCCTAACCGTGGAGAATGACAAACTTCGACAGGTCTGTGGCTTGAAGGGAGCATGCTCTTTTCCACTCATGTCTGTGTGCAAGTACCAAAACTCTGGGGTCAGTGCCACCTTCGAGAAGAAAACTCCTGTTGGCAAGAAAGAGAAGTGGGTTTTATTTGGCCCCATATAGAGTTGCTGGAGTGCTGTGTTCCCACTGCTGAACTAGATAGTTGGGTAGAATGTTTTCCAGCTTCTGGACACACACTGCTGGAGCAGCTCCACCGCCCCTGCTCGAGAAACCCCTGTCTTGGAGATACAACCTATGGGTGGGCTGAAAGTGATTCCAAAACCTAAGCAAATTCTGCTGTGCTGAGGTGTTACTGCTTTGTATGATTAATTTCCGAGCTTTTATTGACAGTTACCCTAAACTAAAATGAATAGGCCACTGGCTGCAGCACAAGGTCAGTATAGCTGAGGGTGTTTTGGTGGTGGATGTTGGAGAGAAAGACAGTGTATCCTGACCCAGAGCTCACTCCTGATGCTTATCTTGGGTCTGCAGTGGGCAGAGGGGAAAGCAGTGCTGCTAACCAATGCTGCTGTGAATGTCTTCAGGGTCTCAGTACATCTCTGCCCTATACCTAGCCCCTGTGCAGTCCAGGAGAGCTCTTGCCACAACATGAAGATATCCAGCCATGCTGGCCAGAACAGACAAGATGGCTTCTCAGTGTGCTCAATCTGGATCTAAACTCTTCAAAGCAACTGCAGTGGGATGGAGGATCTATCTGTGCTTGCCTGGTCTTGGGGTGGTGCTGGGCTTCTCTGTCTTATTTTCACGCACACACAGCCTCAACTGTGCTTTGGGGCTGGCCAGTTTTGGCAGGCAGGTTGTGCAGGGAGGAGGAAAGCCCAGTGGGTCTGCCTGAGTGGGTCTCTTTTGCCTGCACTGACTCACATGGCTCTGTACTGAATGTCTGGCAGGGAGCCTGCTGCCATTTAGGAGAGAGGTAGTCATCCTCACGCGCCCGCTCCTCCCTGGGTTTGCACAACCACCTCATCCCCAGGCTGGGGGAGGTGAAGGCTGGACAAATGTGCCTGGTTGGAGCTGTGGCATCCCAAGCTTGGGGCTGTGCTCCCAGGGGAGCTGCTCTGCACTGGCCTATTTAGGCACTTTCCATTGCCTAATTGGGGTTGCTGGGGATTGCACATGTCATCCAGCAGAGCATGAAGTGACGTGACAACAATTGTCACATGTCTCTGGTCTTCCCTATTCTCCATGAAAGAAGTCTGGACAGAAGAGTACCTGGGTTTGTCATCCCCCAGAAAATCATGTGCAGACAGGTGTACATGCACCTGTGGTGGCACACGCTCAGGGGAGACACAATCAGAGCCGTGCTGTTTGCATGCAGCTGGAAAGGGGCAGACCTGAAGCAGTCCCTTTCTGCAGGCTGAGCTCAGGCTTGGAGGCAGCTCTGACCTCATCCCATTCCCCTGTGCTCTGCAGCCAGTGAGCACAAACACAGAGGGTATGATAACACCCAGAGCAGGCCAGCATTTATTTGTTTTGCATGGTGGATTTTGCTGTTTTCTGAGGGTAGGAATGCTGCCTGCTAGTTCACCTCCTCTAGCACAGCTGCACCTCTCTGTCCCAGCCCCAGCTGCCACAGCTTAGCTTTGCCTCAAAACACATTCTTGTGCTGGGTGCAGTGCCTCTGTGCTCTCAGATGGAGATTGGCTTTTAGATGCCTCTGCCTGCATGGCATCTGCTTCCCTCCGCCTCTTTAATCCTCTGCATTTTCCATAACCTAAAATAAACCAGTAACAAATCTGGGATGCACTTCTCCAGCCAAGGGGACAGATCTGGGGCTGTGGAGTTTTGCACCTACTGTGATTTTTGTAGCAGTCTCTTTTTCTTTTCTTTTCTATCTCTCTTTTTTTTTTTTTTTTTTTTTTTTTACACAGAAGACTTGTGGGAAATAATTTTTTTTTTTCTTAAAATTCAAAGGCAAAAAAAAAACCTCCCAGAAGGGAGCCTTAAAAGTCTGACATATTATCATTCAGAGGAGAATTTTCAGTAGACTTATGCTGGAATTTTTCCAATAAATAAATTCTACAGACTTTTAAGGGAGAGCTTTTAGATTAATGGAAATATTACTTAAATTAAAAGTCATCCCATTAAGCCATCAATTCCATTGTCATTGCAGCATCATGTGTTTAATGTTAATGACATGCACAAATAAAAAGGAAGAAACCTATTTGTTTTATTGTGATGAAAGCTGAGTATGGTCTATTGTGGAAAGTTAAATACAAGCCAGAGTGCACACAAGGCAGGATCAACAGAGATGTGGTTAAAATGCACTTGCAAAAGGTGTATTGCACAGTACTGTGTATGGAAATGCTAAAAAACACATCTGGGCTTGTATTTTCAATGAATTGCCTTTTCTTTTTTATTTGTTTAATCTTAGTGACTTCAGAAGGAAGTTGCCTGCAGATCACAAGCTCTGTCCCTTTGTTTTCAGAGCCTCACATAGAGGAAAGTGGAACCCACACTCCAGCTGGGACATGTCCCAGCCTCACTTTTGTGCCAAAAAAACAGTGGGTAGCTTAGAGGAGAGCTGCCAAATTCAAACCATGTCTTGAGCTTTCTGCATTTCCAGGATGAGCTCTCACTAAACTAGATTTCATGTCACCTACATCAGGACCTTCTTCTTCTTCCATCCAGGCTGAATAACCTGAGTGACAGCCCTGTGAGCCTTTTGGAGCCTCTGCTTCCTATCCTGGTGATAAGACATGGGTGGAGAGACAGGTGAGTGAATGAATGGGAAAATCTAACTAGCTTCTAAATCTTCTGCTTTTTGGTATGATTTATGCTGGATTGGAAGGGTGGAAGGCAGAAACGAAGGTTGCTACATTTTCTGATGTGTCATTTGTCAGCAGGTGACAGGGCCTTTGCTTGGGATGGATGTGAGCTTGGCTGATCTACTGTAGGGGTTTTCATCTTGAGCCACTCACTGTGGTGCAGGTGTGTTCCCCCGGTGTTCAGTGTGATAGTAGTGCCCTGGGGAGAGTGGATGGCACAAACAGCCCAGGGAGGAGGTGGGTCTCTAGCAGATGGGAAGGACTGTATCACTCTTCGAAAGGGTGGCTCCTAGAAGCCACAAATCCATGTGAGTGCAGTCACATCACAGCAACCAGTGCTGCACTGCATCCCCACATCTGAGAGTTTTCTTGGGCTTCTCATGACAGCTGTTGTGTTGCCGTACACTGGGGTGCCTCGTGGCTCTTCCCCGTGTTGCTTTGGAGAGTCTGGCTCTCCTTCTGGCATCCAGCTGCAGATAGCACTGGGGATTTTCCCTGCATCCTTGCTGGTGGGCTGCCAATCTAGAGGACAAAGTCCACCATTTAAAGCAACACTTATAAACACATCCCCCACAAAGTTCAGATCTGAGGGTTTTACATAAGGCTGTGAAGGATTTCAGGGCAACATCTAAATGTGCATAACTGCAGTGAAGCTACTTAGTGACTCAGTTCAGGCTCCAATCCATAGACTGAAGCACATTATTCAACAGAAAAAACCAGCACACAACTTGAAAGGTGAGAGGTATCAGTGCCCACTGATATCTTCCATACCCATGTCAACACTCATGGTCATGATAACTCCAGTAACAGTGATAGCTACCTCTCACCTTTCAGAAGACAAACCAGCTGCTGTTATTGTGGACACAGGAACTGCATCTCAGGAAATGCTCCACCCACTCTGTGGAAAGGAAAGAGCAGGTTTATCTGTCTCTCAGGGTAGGTTTTCCTTGCTGCGTTTGTCCTTCACTGAAGGTGAAAGGGTCTTAGGGTAGGAAGCTAGTTCCCAGTGGAAGGCTACATTCACTGCAAGGCCAGGTCTTAGCCTCCCCCAGATCTTGGAAGGTTTGACCTGGGGCTTGTTCCATCATTCCTGATTTCTTGGTCTGTGCAGCAATGTGTTGGGGAGAGTACTGGTTCGGTTTTCATGCCCCTGTGGGGTTCAGGGAATTTTTGTAGCAAATAGAGAAATGACTCAATTTGAAGCCTAAGGTAGCTTTAAGTGAACAGAACCCCCAAGTAGGTCACTAACACATTCCTGCATTTCTCATGCACTCTTCTCAGTCTTTGGTATGCAAAATGAAAAGTACTTTTCTTGCTGAGAGTAAGAATACCTTTGAGGCTAAGTTCTAAGGTCAAGACATCCATTTGGCCTTCTACATCTGCATGAATTAACTGGCTTCAGCACAAATTTGAAACACTGCAAATGCATCATTGTTAGAACATGTTTTGAGAACAGCTTCAGGAGTGCTGAACATATCGTTACTTGTACAGAGGCAGGGTTCCCAGACATTTCACTGCAACTGCTGTTTAGGCTCAGTTACCACAGTCTCCCTTCCCAGTCCCTCTTTTGTTTCCAGTTTACTTCTTTGCCACAGAACAAGTATTCATTTTTCACCAGTAACACAAGATGTTTCTTCCTTAGATTCCCTTGAGTGGTCCTTGCTTGTGGTCAATAAAAGAGAAGTTCACAGTGAGTCTGACTCCTATGTGTTGTCACAGCTACTTTTCCATAGCTTGATTTCTCAGCCTCCTGAGGCAGGAGTGGGCTTTCTCTCAGGGGCACTGCAGCTCATGTCCAGTTGGTTTTGTTCCTTTTTTCTGCTTTTAGCAAAAAGCTAAAGGCTCTTCCCCATGTTCCTCATGAAATTGTTCTTGCTTTCATTTCTTCTTTCTGCTCCCCTTGGATCCTCAATCTTGGTTCAAAAGGACCTTGTGCCAGAAGACTACTTCACACCTGGGGCAACTTCACTTCTGGGGAAAGAATGGGCAGTTTGTGCATTCCCATCATCACCAAGGGCTTCCTGCAATGGAAAATAGCTCAAAGTTTCTGAGGCTCCCTTCACCGACGACAAAATTAGCCTGTGGGCAGATGTACAATCAGCACATCTCTATTTGTCTTGGCTGTGAGCCCTCTGAAGCCAGTATTGTCTTCTTTGGGAAACCAGTGAGTTGCTTTGTATTACCCTCTGCTTCCCTGCACTCAGACTGTCTGCTCTGTAGGACCCAGTATGCTTAGTGCAGTTCCAGGGTGAATTTATTCCTTTCCTTTACAGCAGACTCTTTTCTCCATACAGCCTCTTTTTTTTTTTTTTTTGGCTGTGGTTGCCATTTTCACTTTGGCAAAAGACCTGTTTGTAGGCCTGTATTGGTACACATGGACTGTTTCTCATTTGAGAAATGGGCATGGCAATCCTTCCACCTCTCCTAGGGACGTTCTGAAGAAATATGTTAAACTATCCAGTCTCTATGATTAGTATATGTGATTACTGGATGTCAACCAGGTAGATATATGTAGTAAGGCAGTGTAGGATGTTAAGATGGTCCTTCTAGATGTGGGACAACTTATCACTAACAAATGCTTGGTGGTCACTTTGAGAGAAGAGGTAAACCTTGTACTTCCCTGGCTTACCAGGCCACTTGAGAGCAGGAAAATATCTCCTGTGGGTCATGCAGCAGTGTCCGATAGGGGAAGAGTTGAAACTCCATCCAGTACATCTAAGCAGCACTCATGTCTAATCATTGCTAATCCAGTGAGAGTAGTAAGTAGGAATGGACTCCTGCATGGATTTATTGGTCTGAGGGGATACCGCTGGCAGAGATAAAGCAAGGGACAATATTTACCAGAAATAAATTTTGACATTTATGGAAACCCAGAGTAGGTATTCACATCTATTTTCAATAGCCACGAGAGCTACCTGGAAGCCTCCATTACGGGTATATTTCCTAAAGGGTAATAAGTTTTTCTTTTAAGCTAATATTCTAAAGGGATAGCTTAAATTAAAGGTTCATTTAAAAACTGTTTCTTTTCTCCTGGAAGGTGAACAGTATTTTTCACTTACACTGCTGCAGTCCATCATAATGTGTTTATTTGCATGTGTAATTTGGTTATCTGTCATTATTTCAAACAAATATTACTCGTTTCTGATGAGTAAAGAACAATTTGGGCCCTAGTCCTTTACATTAATCTCATAAATTAATCCTACTGGGTAAAATCTTGCCCCCATTCACAGTAACAACAAAACTTCCAAGGATGTCACTGGGGCCAGGGTTTTACCTGATGCTCATATGGTTAAACACACTTTTGAGGGTTTGCAGAGCCCACATTTTACTAACCACCTCTGTGCCAGGGGCTCTCTTTGTGTTCAGCCAGCAACTCCTATCCTCCAATAGTGATGTGAAGACCTCAAGAGAACAAATCTGTTGAAAAAATTCTAAGTTCTGTTGGAAAAATCCTGACCTACCTTTCATCTTGCATGATTTAAATGTGTTAAAGAAGTGAAATCTAAGCTGTCCACACCATTAGCACATGGTGGTTACTCAGGGTCAGCGTTTCCCTGTTCAGTAAGGCAGGGACTTATTTCTGCTTATATAGGTCTATCTTGCAGCAACAGAGACATGTTATAAACATAGGAAAATCTGATATGGAAAAGCTGGCAAGGGAAAGTGTTCAGACTTTAAAGACTAAAATATATGCATGCATTTGGTGAACAGTATATTATATAGCCCAGAAAAAAAATGTATTGAAACATATCAGAATTGTGAAGTGAAATACTGGGCTATGGATGGATGGTGTTCCCCAACTGAATAAATATCCTTTGTGGTTGGCTTGGATTTCCTTTATCTCTTTATTTTTCACTCTCACTATTCAGTAGGGGGGTTTTGGATTTCCTGGACTCTGCAGAGGATCAGTCATTTTCTCCCTGTGGCATTCTCAGCAGAGAATCTTTATTCTGTGAATATTCGCAGCTGACTGAGTGCACTAAAGTGCTCTTATTCTTTTTGTTTCCTGAAAAACTTAGTTGTAGAGAGGAAAATCAAAAAAGAGGGTCAGCTAACTGGGCAGGTCCCTGTAGGGAACTCATGGACCTTGCTTTTGTTGAAATTGCTTGGAGCTTCATGATGTTAATCTTTTCTACCTGATAAGTTAACCTGATAAAAGAGGTCATAGTTGGTTTTTACCAAAAGGAGAAAATGGTCATTTTGGGTTTTGTTGTTGTTGTTGTTAATGCACGATGGGCTCCTCCACAAAAACATAGAAATCCTGACCACAGACAGAACCAAAATGCAAATGACAATGTCCTTGCACACAGCTTTCTGCCAGCACTAACACAAAATGACTTTTTTTGTGTGCGTCTGTCCCAGGCATAAATTCCCAGTTGTTTCTCTTTTTTTATGTGGCCTATTGCCACTGATGCAGACACAAAGCAATAACAAAATAAGCTCACCCCTTTGCACCTGCATTTCCTTGCCTGCGTTTAGGATGGAAGCAGGAAAGCATCCTTTGCAAAGGGGTGTGCATGAAGGACAAACAACTGCATCCAAAGAGTAAGAGTCTCCGTGCGCAAAGCGGAGATCATCTTCCTTCCACTTCCAATAGCTCCTGCCTCTCTGCAAATTAATCTTTGGATGCCTGAAGATGGGCACAGATAATGAACTACAGACAGTGGCAGTGTGTGACAAGCTTAGATTAGGAGCAATCTGTCACAACCAGCGATGATATCCATTTCTGAACCCTCGGACAAGAAATACCCATTGACATTAGTGGGTACACAATGTGGGCCTGGCTTGCCCACAGCTACTATATTAAATGACCTGTAACTCTAAAAGTCTTGGATGAAATTTATTATTCTGCACCCAAGACATCAGTTTGCATGACATTTAGCTGAAGACAAACTCTGAAGAAGTGTTAAACTAGTTGGAGGCAGGGGAGAAAAAAAAAAAAAAAAGAATAAATCTCGGTAATTTTATTAATGATTTTTTAGTGTAAATACCTATGGGTAATTTTGTTCCAATTCCACAGAAACAGTCCCCTTTTGCAGAAGGAATTGCAGGTCCCACAGGGTTTCCAAAACAAGCCAGGTACTAGGAAGATTTTATCATGGAAACTGTTTTCATTGTTAAGTAAGGAGAAAATCCCTCTTATTTCTTATCATTGGTATAGGTCCATAGCTGACCTGCCATTGATCTGTTGATGGTGCTAGTCAAGAATATTGTCCCCTCTGCTATCTCCAGGTATATGTCTGTGTTGACATGTCTGTGAAATGGCTTCTTCAAACACTGTTCTGTTGTTTTTTTCAGCTTGTGAAACAAAATAGAAAGAGCACTCTCTCCTTAATACAGAAAGAAAAATGGAAATAAATGTTACTGTAGAACATTTAAAGTGGTTAAAGTAGCAATCAGCACAAAGTGAGTTTGATCCATTTTTAAAAAACAGTCCCCCAATGGGAGGTGAAATATTTCGGTCTGGTCTCCCTTAACATTTTGATGAGATTTCATGGCTCTTTCATTCATTTATGGTAATGCATCAAATTATGCTTTAAGAATGTTAGAAATGAAGACAAGAGATGCTGCTTGTTTAAAAGGATTTTGCATAAATGCAGTGACTTTTAATTTTGCGTTATGCCAGTGCTTGATAATGCAATCTAGAAGTGAATAAGATGCTGGCGTATGCTCTGCAAGCTTTTCTTCTATTGATAAATGTCTTTGCTGCCACAGATATGTGCATCTTTGTCCATCTTTGTCCAGCTGCATGTGGTAGTACAAAGCCATCATTTATTCTTTGGGCAGATAAAAGTCATTTATATATAGGCCAGTCATTTATTATACTTAGTAGCCTGATAAAAATTTGTGAATGTTACATTGATATATCAGGACAGGGCAAAGAGATTTGGATTGTCTGATGATCAAAATAAACATTTATAGGAGCATTTATTGTGCAGCATTTTGGTGTTCTTTCTTGTCTGAATCTAGCTAACCCTTCAGCTATGTGTATAAGCAATAGCTAAGATATGTTTTCATAACTGCAAATGGCAACCCTGCAAGGATTGTACTGCTCTTTTGGCAAATGATGTTTTCTCCAAAAACAGTTGTTTAGAAAAATAATGAATTATTTAACTTGTTCTTCTACAAACAAAAGGAACTAATATTATTTTCCCTTTTCTTTTTGGTGTTCTGAGGAACTGGTATTATTTTCTCTTTTCTTTTTGGTGTTCTACTTAGAGGCCTGGACTTTGTGATATTCTTCCTTAAACCACAACAATCAGTTTGGTAAGTGTGTTACAATACTCTCCATTTGACAAGTCTTCTGCAATACCCTTCAGAGAAGTGGTAGCTAACAGGAGTCTGGGAAAGTACTCAGGGCTGTGAGAGTGTTTTTGTTATTTTCTGGGCCGGCTTATCATGAGGAGGTGGGGCAACAAGGGAGGTTTCACTTCCCTGGTCCCTCTCTGCTCACAGGTATTTCAAGGGTACAGGCAGAAATGTCACTGAGCCAGTACTAAACCCCAATGCACTAGGACTGGGTATGTCCACCCCCATGTGAAGACATAGCCCCAAATGCCATAGGTCAATTTTTGTCATCAGGAACAATGGTGAAGCCCAGGTCTGTAGAGGTCTCACACTCTCTGGTGGTCTGGGAGCCGCACACCCCCTAAGCCCTCCCGAACAATAGACCCAGCTATGTGGGTTGGGAAGTTGGGTGATCAGCATTCGTGGAGGTTGAGTGATCAACATTCAAGTGCTGCCAGTGATGAAATGCTGCAGCATCTTGAGGTCAGACAGCAACGTTTTAACTAAGAATAAGCTGAAGGTCTTAATGTACCATAGTAGGAGGCCAAAGTGCACATTACTGATTAAAAGCAAGTATTGCTTGTGGTAGCTCATAAATATAACACTTGGCATCTTGCTCCCTCCTGGTAGATCTACATACTGGACAGTTTTAACTCTGTTTTAATGCTGCCATATCTATGACTGAAATCATAATATTTATGCAGAGTAGTTTTTCAAGAAGCTTACTAGATGTGAAAACAGGGTTTGCCCCTTTCATGGAAGCAAGCTGAAGGTCAGAATTACAATGTTTCAAGCTACATTCTGTGCTCATTTACACAGCTGTAATCTTGAGTTGTGCCACTAAGGACAAGCAACTGCTCCAGACTTACAAGGATATAACTGACAGTAGAATTTAGCTTAAGGTTGCCAAAGATCAGCAGAAAAGGAGCTGTGAGGGTGGAATTTGGTGTTCATGATGTAGCTTGTGTATATTCAAGGGATGCAAGAGCCCAAAGATTTATTAGTAGTGTTTCAGAGCATTATTGAAATTAGGCTTAATTATCTGTGTAATTTGCTGGAACCAGCACTTTAGCATTTTTGATCAAGTATATGCCATTAATTTTAAAGAGAGATGTACCAGGCTGCTCTCAAAAAGTGAAATAAAAAGATTTAAACTGCATATTTCAAAAGCTTCAAAGTTTGTTGGTTGAGTCTCTTTTCCCCTTCACAAACAAACAGTCCGTTCGCAGTTTGTTCATATGGAAGAAAGTTCACATCACCCCAGAGGGTTATTCCAGCAAGCAGGGAAAGGAAACATCTCTCTGTTCCCAGGCTTGCTGAACTCTGCCATCCCTCTTCCTTCTGTCCTTGCTCCAGCCCCACGAATATTGCCTGGAAACAGCACTGGCTGTCCTTGGAGGAAGGAGCAGAAGACACAGAGCTGTGAGCAATAAACCACTCATTCCTTCACAGAGCTGAAAGTGCAAAAGGCTTCTGTTCATGCTTGTACCCCATTCTTTCCATCCAGATGCACTTCACAGGTACCACTGAGTTTGGAAGTATGAGCTCCATGCCTAACCTCTGTTTCTGCATGGTCTTCTTGCCAGCCCTCTGGTGAGGTATAGCTTGTGGTCACCTGAGCTCCCAGCAGCGAGAGATGTTGTGCTGAAAACAGCAGCCATGCCAAGGCATAGTGGACCTTGCTTTTCTGCTGGTTTCTGTGGAAACTTCAGAGAAGACCCTTAGCCAACCTCTTTGTCATACATTAAATAGCAGTAATGATTCTTCTCTCCTTCCGAAGGAGTGCTTTGAGGCTACAGTCATTAATATGTATGAATAGGTTGAAACTTACATGAACACTGTAACAGTGAGGGCTAGAGGAATGCCAACACAGCCAGGTTATTAGCTGTCATTTTGCCAGACCTCTGCCCAAGCAAGCCTTTTGTTTTCAGGGCAGCTGCTGCGTGGTGGTTTTCTGTGGCCAGCACTTCTCTAGGTCAGATTTGCACTTCTTTTTTTTTTTTTTTTTCCCCTTTATATCGTCTCACCCACCATCTCTGTGTAGGTCTCCAGTGGCACCACATGGAGGTCAGCACATCATTTTGTGAGGCAAGCAGTAAATACAAAGGGAGTATGCTGTTACTGAAGTGTTCTGTGTCCTGGCTCAAATGGCGGAGAAGCATCAGTTCAGACTTTCCCTGTAAGTGATTAACTTTTGTTTGCGCAGGAGACAGAGCCACGGTAAGAATGCAATTAATTACGTTGGCAGCCCAGCCAGGCCAGCAGTCAGTGGTGCTCTCACTTGCAGCTTCTGGCTCTGCAGGTCTGATTTGAGAGTAACTAATTAAACGCAGGTGCAGACTAGCAGACTTGTTGAATTAATGCACAGTGTCTTCTTTTCTGTGTTTCCAGGCATTTGTAGCTCACAAGCAGGTGCTTGATGCTACAAATAATAATAGAGTGCTGATGACGGAGGTAATTAATCCTTTATTATTCTGGTGTGATAGGCTGCTGCTAGGGCTGTCATTCAAGTACTTCTCATGCAAAAATGTGTCTTGAAGGTGAAAGAACACAGAGTAGGTGAAAGACTGAATAGCGTTTTAATGGATTTTCTGCTGTTATGAGCACAGATACATCTTCAGGCTTTTGGCAAGATTGTCAAGACCTGGTAGTTAAAACTCAAGACCAGACATGCATTACACAGTGTTCTGGGTTCTGTCTTTGCCTTGCCAAGGCAATTTTAGCAGGCAAATTTAGCAATTAAAATTCAGGCTGGTTCAAATGACACATGGACATAGGAGGGAAATGCAAGGCCATAACCATGGCTAACTGTGGGTTTTCTTTGCTCTTTCCCCACTTTCTGGATATCCTCAGTCAGTCACTGTCAGTAACAGACTACCAACTGCAGTGGGCCTTAGGTTAATCCCAGTGATGTTCCTCCCGATGGTGCAGAAGGTGATAGTCTTGCCATAAAGGAGACTGGCTTTGAGTGGAGGTAACACAGATGTCCAAGGAGCTGCAAAAATAGCAACTACTATTTTGGGTTATTTATTACCAATAACAAATGCTGCAAAACAGTGTTAGTTGCTGGTAGCTTTCTGTTCCCCAGAATCTTTAAGGGTTTTAAAGGATCTTTACTGATTCAAATTAAACTTCAGGACTCAAACATCTTTTCCATTTAAAATTAAGGGTGAATTATGAAAACATTGGCCTTTTGCTCTCTCTGGTGTCATTTACTTGCTTGTAACACCCCTTCCTTCCAGACATGGGAATTTTGTGATTATACAAGATGGCAAGGAAGAAATAATCTTCTGCTCTAGAAGCCCCATGGAGTGCCAAGCATTAGGAGACTCAACACAAGAAAAACAAAACATAATATATGTGTTTATTTTAAATACAGTAGCGATTTCGTGCTCCCCTTGTTACTTCATGATGAAAATGGTCCAAATCTGTTATGACTGTTTATAGTGACAAAATAATGCCAAGTCTAATAAATGGATTGGGTAGGACAGACCATGTTTTATTCAGTGTGGGAACCAAACACTGCCATATTGTACAGATTTGCTGATCTGGAAGAATTGTACTTGCCTTATGGAATGCAGCTCAGAAGCTGAGCCTATGAATATGACAGTTTTCTAGCTTTTAATGCAGAGAATTTGAAGAGAAACATCTCTTGGAGAGTTTTCAAAGGTATTCTGATCAATTTATGTAAGTTCAGGAAATTGGCAATAATTTATTATCCTGATGTATTTTCCAGTGGCTTTTGTTTTCCTTGTATCACAATTCTTAACCTATTAGAGGCAAATTGTATTCAAGTATTTAGATGAGGTTTGTACTCTGCTGCACAATTTAGTGCTTACTCCATCTTAGAGGAATAGCTGAGTGCATTTCTTAGTGTAAGAATATTTTTTGATTATTCATTTCCTCTTTGCTAGTTTCCTGGGGTGCTGTGGGAAATTTTACATGGTGGAGTATTTGCCCTCACTATGTGCATGAAAAGTTTGAAAATTATTTGTATTTCACAATGGAAAAAATCCTTACTGACTCACCCCTGGCTGTAGATCCTGACAGGAGAGAGATTGGGATGGGTAAGGCCCTAAGTTACTGCTCAGCTCATATGAAATTTCATTGTAGTGTGTATGTACATAAGCACATTGTGCCTGTAACAAGTATGATTTTAGTTTTCTGAACACCACACTTCTGATATTTCCAAGAAGCCGCATTTTGCTGCTGACAGTTTCTACAGAGGCGACAGCAGCAGTGAGACGACTTTTGTTCATGTCTTCCTGTCTTCATTAATTTCCAGCGTGTCATTTCAGATAAAAATATGCAGTTGTTGTTAATGTGTTCAAAAGCATGACGTTCACTAGGTGGCAATTTATGTCACAGTAAATATTTGATGAGGAGGTGTGTTATTTTTAGCCACAATCACAACATATTATTGGGATTTATAGGCCTGAAATATGTCATCTAACACAGGATCATTTGTTACCTTTTACAATTTCCTGAGGGTTTTTTCCATTTTCCTTCATAATTTTAACTGGAAAAGTGGTGATTCAGACAGTGTTGGTATGAACTGCTGCACATAAGCTGAATAGTAGGTGGAAAAGTCAAGCCTCAAATCATGGGTCCCATGCTGATGGGAGATGCTGCAGCCACTGAAGCAATAAACCCAGAAAGTCTGTGCAAATATGTGAACGTACAAATGGATCTCAAAGCCATGATTTTCATATTCCAGCAATCACTGCCGTAGGAGTGCATGACTGACAGCACAAAAGACTTACATTTACTGTAGAGAGATGTAAATTGATAAGCCAGAAGACACCCATCATTCTTCCTTTATTCTCTCTCTGAATCCCATGTCTTTCTCTGCTGGCATAATCAAAGCTGACACAGTGCATGCTATACCAAGTTATATTTTTCGTAATTACAAGACAGTACATGAGATCTGAGGGCACAAAGCTCACTGAAATACAGGTTTTCAGTGTGATCCTCTGATAATATTGTTTTTCACATAGATTCTTGATACTCTGATTCTACATTTATGTCTTTAAGCTGTCTGGGTGCTTTAACAAGGGATAAGGAAAATGGAAAGAATGAGGGATTTTTTCCTTTTCACAGAAAAAAAATGTACAAAGTGTGAGATATTAGTTTTCCCTCACCCTCAGTTAAATCTAAAGCATTTTGCTGCACCATACACATTTCTAAAAAAGTGTGCGTGTGGGGAGAGCTGACTTTTGGGGGAAGAGGTAAAAGAAGTCAGGAAACCGAAACATAGAGCTCGTCCAGAAAGACCTGAAAGAGCAATCAGAACCTCCCCCCTTAGCACTGACTTGGTGTGGCACACCTCTTGTGTCTTGAAGCCAAAGGTTTTTTACACTGAGCCACCTTATTAGGCTCAGCTGCCTCTGACTTGACCTGCCGTGTACAGCACAGGTGTATAGGCTACAGGACCATAAAGAGAGAGTAAGTGGGATGAGTTGTATACTTTGGACATAAAATTTGATAGTGTAGTCTTATATTTAGCCAGAATGCAGTTCAAGCTCTTCCTCCTGCCTTTACTAAACCTAGTCTACCTTCTGTCCTTGCTTTGATCTCCTCTACAAAGATGGGCAAAACCTCCCTTCATGACAGAGTGGGTTAACTTATTTGTTGCTCTGAAGGACACTGTAGAGTCATTGGCAGATACCAAAGCAGAATAATTCTTTGGGTTTTGTACAAAGACTGATATTTGCCTTGACCTACGGATCCCTGTCCCTTTGCCTAAGTGGACTCTCACAGACTACACTGTTGGCTTTGCTCACCTGTGTCCAATCTCATCACAATATCACACAGTATCACAGGGTGTCAGGGGTTGGAAGGGACCTTGGAGATCTTCTACTCCAACCCCCTGCCAGAGCAGGACCATATAATCTAGCACAGGTCACACAGGAATGCATCCAGGAGGGTTTTGAAAAATCTCCAGAGAAGGAGACTCCACAACCTCTCTGGGGAGCCCATCCCAGTGCTCTGTGACCCTTACAGTAAAGAAGGTCCTTCTCATGTTAAGGTGAAACCTCTTGTGCTCCAGCTTACATCCATTCCCCCTTGTCCTATCACAGGGCCCGAGTGAGAAGAGGCTGTCCCTTTCCTCTTGACACTCAGGTGATATCTCATGATATTTCAAGTCTCGCTTTGCCTCACCTACTTACATACACAAAGACCATAAGGTAGAAAGCAAGGTTTTTATCATTAAAACGGAACATCTTACATCCAGTGGCTAACAAGTAGTTTCAAAGAGGCAGAATTGATTAATCTTTTTTTTTTTTTTAAGCAATTAACTCAGGTGCCGGAATTAGTAGCCTGTTTGTGCTAAATTGCCTCTGTAGTTGATGGAGAAATAGAAATGCATCTGAAAGGAGATTTAGATCTTAGGTGCCCTTTGGAAGTGTGTGGTTCCTGATGCAGATGGTACCTGACTTCAGCATCTCAATTTTAAATGCTTCCTGTTAAGCAGGATGGACTTCACACTCTTCATGGTGTTGGGAGCTTGCTGAGAAGATGTAAGGAAAGGCACTGCTAGTCATGCACTCTTGTCAATAGGTAGCTCCTTCTCTTACAGCAACTCATGAAGTTACAAAAGAAGGAAAAGAGTCCAAATATTTTGGGTAGAACTAGTGAATAAAGCAGTATGTTGATCTACTTACAACTTAAGTGAGAGTGATTATCTGAAATATTCTTAGGGATCAACCCCAGGTGACTCCCATCAGTTCAAGTCCTGTTTAAATCTATTGCTTGCATGTATCGATGCATTATTGCTCCTGTCATTGTAGGACTTTTTACCAGAAAACAGCCTTTTGGGGGATTATAGAGAGTACTTCAGAAAAGGACAGAAATTTCTCTGTAATTCTTGCAGTGAACACACAGGTCCATAAGAGCTGCCCAAATAGACACTGCCAAATGATTTTGCATAGAGCACTGAAAAACTCCTTGGAATAGCTGTTCTGACTTGCTATGAGCACAGATTAGTTTCAAATGCAGGAAGAAAAGATATAAACTATTATTACCAATTTCCTAGGCCATCCAATTCACAGGACACTCATGCCAAAAATGTGTTTACTGGGCTATTTTCTTAACAGGGTCATTATGTTTCCTTCAAGGTAATTCTTAAAGAAAGGGCTTATTTCTTCTTGCTTTTTCTTGTCTGCTTCTCTGGCAGGAATAGGCCTTTGGGAGCTTCTTAGGAATGAAAGTGTAAGAAAACCATCTTCTAGAATGTGTGCTGCATGTTTGTTGCTGCATATTCCTTTAGAATTTGCTTTTAAAATACATATCGGTTACAAAATAAACCTGAATGAGCCATTATAGTCTGATGTGTAATTACGTATTTAGGACACATACTACATATGGCTTTACAAGAAATCCGTATGGAAACAAATTACATTACTTTTGCAATAGCTGAAGGTAGTTGAACAACAGCACCTCAAGCCTTTCAAAATACTGAAGTCATTTACACCATTTTGTGAAGTAATTATCTCCCAAGCATCAGATTCCAGTTTCAGTGCCTTTGCCACATAGAAGCTGTAGATGTCTTAATATAGTATGAAAGACCTGGGCTTGGCTGTATAACAGCCTTGACGTAGATTTAGTGCTCCTGCATGATGGAGAGGACTGCTGGCCTTTGGGAGGGAGCCTTATATGGATCTAACACACTGTGCTGAAAGCGAAGACACAATGCCAACAAGAGAGGCACCCCCAGGTGCAGAGGTGAAGCCCAACTTTCTGTCTTTCCAAAGATTAGTGAGGAGCAGGGAGTTCTGGGATTTACCTGAGAGATGGGTGTACATTTAAGACTGGCCAAGAAGACAGAAAGATCTCTGGCTTCTTGTTTCAGCGACTCAGACTGCCACTAGATAAGTGCAGTGCGTGTCCCTGGCTTTGATAGTGTCGTAACACATATTCTTCCTCTCTAACTGGTACTTGGCAAAGTACCTGCCTCTCAGGGAGATGTTCTTGGAAAAGAGCCATGTGCAAACAGGCACCCATAAGGAAGCTCTGTGCCTGTCTGGGTTGATGGTATGGAGCAATATCAAGTGTGCTTCCTTGCCTTGAGACAGCAGTTTCCACATTAAAACTACAAAATACCTTTCTCTGCATAGTGCAGTTGGAGATGTTAAGAGTCACGCTTATTAGCGCTGCCACATATAAAGCAGAGCTGCAGTAAATGAGTTAAGTATCCTGAGGATTTGAGGGCTAGGGTGTTGTTTTTCCTCTTCTGGAGCCAAACACTCAAGAGACTTTCATTAAACCCAGGACTTTTGCAGATCTTTGCTGATTCTGCCACTTATTTATTGTTTGGCCTCAGGCGAGTCACTTAACCTCTTGCTGCTCTAATTTCCCCATCTGGAAAATTATATTTACTCACTTCTCTTGAGATTGCACAGGGCTTAATGAACGCCTGCAAGGGATTTGGAGATCCTCAGATCTGAGATGATACAGGACTGCAAAAGATTCACCTCACGTGCAAAGGGGGAGGGAGTGGGTGCCCAGGCAGGAGAGCCTGCTTGCATTCTTGGCCTGGAACGTAGTCTGGAAGTGTAATCAGCAGGGTAGGATTGTACTGCCTGGTTTTAGATTAACTCCTTTTCCTTATGGTCTTTTCAGATTTGCTGGAAGAAAAAGGAGGCAAGTGACTGAAGGGAGAGGAGGGCGGCTGAGGTTAACTGCTTTCTCCTGTTGGTCCCCTGGATCTTCTTGTCAGTGTGATAACAGCTGGATCTCCCAGGAAGGTAATGATCTTCCCAAATACTCCATCTTGCTGCAGGCTATTAGCGAAGCCAGGCAGCCTCTTTGCTGCCCATTTCTTTAGCAGGGAAAAATGAATTTCTGACCAAAAAAAAAAAGTTCCTCCATATAATTAAGCAGCATTAGAATGAGGCCTGTGCCTTTGCTGATGAACTTCAGTGAAAGCAGATGGTCACAATGGTATTAAAAACTAAAGACTTCAGTCAAGCTTTTAATTGAAAACAATTGGACCCTGCTGGATGGTAATTACCTTGGCTGCTTGCAAATAATATCACAGCACTGCTACCTATGAAGGAAGAACAGAAACTGAGTTAATAAGAACTGCTTGATCTGCATATAATAAACAAGGAGCATCCAAAACTATTTTCTCTTGTAGCTTCTCCCCTGCAAGATGCTTTCAAGTGGTTAGCAATGTGAAAAGGAACACAGAGTGGCAGAAATTGAAATGTGTGAAGCATTTGCTGGGTTCATAAAATAACTTGAAGAGCCTGTCTTCCCCTATCTCCCTCCCATTTTTAACAGCTGAAATCCCAGACAGGTCTGAGAAAAACAGCAAAACAAAACAAAGTGGAAAAGCTCTAGATTATCCAGCTTTCCTCCTCTTCTGAATGGTAACGATAACAGCAGGCTGCCTTTATCTCCTTTTATCCACTTTCTCCTTCCCTTGCCTGACCAACTGGAAGGCTGGAACCTTTTAAGCACACAGAGTACTTTTTTCCCCCGTTCTTAACTGGATTTTAATGATTGTTAACTTAATATTCCTCAATCTCTTATGAAACAAATCTAGTATATGGCATATTTTGCAGTGTTTCTAAAAGTGGTCTGGTAATTTTCTTACTCCTCTCCCTGTTCTGTTCCGGGATCAGGAGAGCTTTTAAGGGCTAGCTCACCTAAAGGGTTCCTAAATCCTGGTGTGCTATGTATTTGTTGACACAACATGTCATTAATACCACTTTACACTGTCTTTCCTGATGGGAGAAATGACTTATATTGTGGGTGGAAAAAATAGTCCAAATATTGTCTCCTTCAAACAGGTCTTGGCTATGTATAGAAGGAACCAACTCTTGTCACCTTTCATGTAAACATGATTTCTCATGCGGCAGTACTCATGGGCATTGCTTTTTGTCCCCTTATAAGCAGACAAGACACTCTCCTGCTCCAGAAGACCTGAGAGAGTAGCAGCTGCTGCAATTTTGCAAAATTAATGAGTAGCTGTGAACTGCAATGATTTTCCATAACATATCATTTTAGAAGCAATGACTTTACCTGCTCTTTCTTTTCCTATCCAAATATTTGTCTTTTCAAGGCACCAGTGAAGAGTTTGTCTTGTCTTGTCTGACAGCATGATAAAATGGACTTTTCCAGTATGTTTAATCTGGATTTGATGACTTTATGCCTGGAGTTTAACTTTCATTCACTTAACTCTCATTAACACAGGGTGTGAGATCCTGGACTCGTGGAAGTCAGTAGAAGTTTTCACACTGTCTTCAGTAGGATTTTGCTTATTTTTATGTAACCAAAACATGCTTGGAGCTCTATTGATGTAGCACTTCTGAAACTTCTGGCTGAGCACAGTCACGTGATGTAAGTGTATCTCATAGAATCATTTAAACTGATGGTTTTATTTGTTGTTTATCCATCTAAGCTGATATATTCTCATTTCTGGTTAGGAGTTCCTGACAGCCTTACTCTTGGCTTTTCCTCTGCTGCTGGGCTCTTGGAGGACAGATCTGTGGTTGATGGGGCAGATGTTCTGCTTTGTTGTGTGGTCCATATGTTCAAGCTGACGGCAGGGTCTGAGCAGAATTTTGCTCATAGCCTTTTCAGTCTCTCCTTTACAAAAAACTTGGGACAAATTTGCAGCGAGGAAAGGCTGCCTTTCAAAAGTGTCTATACTAGTGGCTGCAGTGATTTTATTAAATATATAACATCTTCTTACTTTTAACTCTGCAGAGTATGATCACTTATTGTAATTACTGCTTGCAGCTTCAAGGGAGCTGGTTTAGAGCATACCATTTTAAACATACAAGTAAGGTATGAGCTCTATTGATCTAAAGTATTCTTGAGCGATAAACAGCTGCTACATTTGATTAAAGCTGAAGGGAAGCCGAAGCATTTAATCAATCTCCAAAGCTTCTCCGAGTATATTACAAAGCAATTGTGATTATTCCTATTATATGACAAGATATAGCATAATAAAGAAAGAAAGATCATTTTTCTTTGAAGCATTTAGAGGTGTTGTGTTGCTTCTTCTCAGACTGCCTGACACTGTCACCTCTGAAACTTGGCTAAGTGACAGAGTACACTGGCTCAAGCAAACTAATCCTGAAGGGAAAATGGAAGCCCAGGACCTTTCAGTTCCACACAGTCTCTCTTTCCTGTGCCTACCTATGGCTGACAGCAAATACTCAGAGAAGGAGTAGAAGAAATAGGGCAAGTGTATGATAATTCTGGCCACATCATAACCCTCTGTCATCCTTGCATCCTGCACAGCTCAGGATGTTCTGAGCTGTGGATTATGTTTGTGCCTAACAGCCCTGAAGGGACCTTTCTTCCAGTACTTTGTTTAATCACTTCTTAAACCTGTGGACAGTCTTGGGCTTCGCAACATCCTGTGGTGATGTGTCGCACAATACTGTCATGTGGCTTTGTTAAAATAGTAGTTTTTTTGTTCTTGTTTTTCAACTTTCTGCCTGATGATTTCTTTCAGTACCTTCTTACTCTTGAGTTAAGAAAAGCAATGGATAATGGTTATCTGTTCCTTTTTTCTATTTCATAAACATTGAGATGTCTGCCTTACTCTGCTCTATTGTCTCCTTTTCCAAGGCTTATTTGGTCTTTTCTTTGCTGAAGCTGACCCATTCCTCTGACTATCCTTGTTCTCTATGCATCTGTCCCCTTCTTCATTTTACTGCATGCTTTTTGAGAGGGAGTAGCCAGAATTTCATTACTACTTTAAGATGTGAGCTTTTCTGAGTTTATTATTTCTTCCTTTTTCAGGTGTTCAGTGATCTGTACTTATTACATAGCTTATAAGCAACATGTGTCATACAATTTTAAAGACATTGATGTAAGAAGGATTTCTGAAAACTAAGGAGCTGCATGAAATATTCCTAGGTTTTAAATATATCTTACATTGTATTTAAGATATAAAAATGAAATGTCCCATGTAAATTTTCTGCCTAGAAAATTTAATATGAAAATAAATCATTAAATAAGTTTATTAAATCGTGTCCTTGTTGTGTTTGCAACAAAGTCACAGCATTTAAGCCTGGAGAGGATAGCATTTGCTGAATGTCTTGTGTCAGTCCCTTCAATGGTTTCTTCAGTCTTACTCCACCGAATACAGAGAAAGATGAGCTGCCATGGGCCATAGTTGAATCGTTTCTCCAAATCAGAAAGTAAAATATAAAACTTAAATGATTCATCTGATCTTTATTATTCACCTCAGGAGAAACACCAAAAGTAAATAGAGCTTACAAAGTGATAAATTAGTTAGGGCATTAGGCACAGATCAAATAGAATGGTATTAAGAATCAATAGGTTGTTCTTTTCTGCCTATGATAATGTAAAATAGATGTTGCTTTTCTGCATTTTATTTCCTTTTGGGAGAAGGTGACTTGCACTGAATCCCTCTGGTCAACTGTGGTTTGCCAGCCAGCCCAAATTGACAGCTGTTGGTGGCAATGAACTCTTTTGAGTTAACTCTTTCAACTAATCTTGGAAAAGCAAGGGTGGAAGGGTGCCTGCCATCTTCTGTTTCTCAGTCTGTCTTGCTTTCACTCCTGCCTTCAGCGTGATCCATACTGGGTAGAGGGACCTCCAAGGTTGCTGTTGCAAGCTTTGCTTTTGCTGAATGAATCACATACATTCAAGTCAGATCCTTTTGAGTTAGCAGGGAAATGTAATATGTCCCTCCGTTTTTTAATTTATTACGATATCTCTTTTGAAACTTTGAAACTCTTTTGAAGCTTCTCATGACCTTCATGTGAAACCCTATGCACGGCCTTAGTGTGCTGAAGGCTGAGCCTGGTGCTGTTATCTTTGTTGCATAAGATTCCTATTGCAACAACCATTAAATTTTCTTTATAGTGGTTTCACATGATAGTCACAAGTCTTCTGGGAAACTTGTTCTGAGTTTTGCATTGTAATGGTATGAGAGTCTTGTGAGTCTTGTGAATGCAGGTTTTTAAGTGAGAGCTTAGACCAGTAAATACGATTTCAATTAGGAAATCCTGAAGTTCTCCACAGATGGCTAGAGATGGAACACTTGCCCTGTGGGACCCAGGCCTGCTCAGAGATAGCTGTGGTGAAACATAACAGCAGCTCAAGGCCTTTGCCTTAGTTTGAACAACCGTTGTTTCAGTGTGCTGAATGGGTTGGACAGGTGAAACTACAGACCTAGCAGACAGAGGTTTCCCACTGAAAAGTGGACTGTAGCAATCTATTGACAAGAGTGGTGTTTTCCTTAGGGTACAATTTGAGGAGCATTTCCTTGCATTCCTATCCCACTCAGTGGT
Organism: Ceryle rudis; assembly: GCA_033439905.1. Lineage (NCBI taxonomy): Eukaryota > Metazoa > Chordata > Aves > Coraciiformes > Cerylidae > Ceryle > Ceryle rudis. The sequence continues at coordinate 97,452 of JAAGNO010013246.1, read as the reverse complement.
GGCAGCAAAGGTCACATGACAGATCATCAGGGGAACCAGTTCAGGTTGAAAGTAATCCTTTTTTATTTGTTTTTCCTGTTTTTAAGTTGACTCCTCCCATGGTTCCATGAAAATTCCTCTTGGTGCAACTGAGGCATACTGCAACAGTAAGAACAAACAGTGGGGTGTGCTTCAGCTGGTGCTGGGTTTCAAAGAGGCATTTTTCATAGTGTGGCTGGTTGAAGATGACCATTTGTGAAATTGCATTTGAAGCCAAGTTTGTAGCAAAAATAGACTGCAAAGAATGGTGTAACCCAATTAAAAGATTGTGCATAACACTTCAGTTATTTTGCAATTTTTTGGATTTCACTCTAACCATTTGTTAATTGGCCCCAACATGCATTGCTACTGGGCGCTGAGATTCACAGTAGGTCTACAAGATGATCGGTGTCTCCTGAGCTGTTCTGGATGGTACCGTGCATCTTTTCAGGTCCTGCTGCTGCTTTGTATCAACTACACTAAGGCTGACTACTCCAGCTGCCACCCTCTATCCAACTGCCTCAACCTCATTGCTATTTCGTAACGAGAGACTGTGCCTGAGCACAAGGCTGTGAATGCATCACCCACTTTCAAGAAAATCTGTTTGTGCCAAGGAGGATGGGATTTTGGGGAGTTGTGACTGTCAGCTAACCTCACCTGGAAACAAAGCATGATGTTTTTTGTGATGTGGGCCTGATCCTGCACCCTAGCACTTAACCTTGTCATTGCTTCTGTTGGGATCAGAGTGAATCCTGGCCAAATCAAGACCTGCTTGTGTTTATGTTCCTTTCTTAATCTAGTCTCTCTTTTGATTTTGCATATTTCCACCTTTGTGCTAATGAAAGTACTGAATTGTTCCAGAGGATCACATGGAAAATATCTGTGAGCTTTGGCCATCTCTCTGAAATACTACAGTCGATTTGATGTTTGCTTTGGTGCATTGCTGTGAAAGATTGTAGAGTGCGTGTGTTTATACGCGTATGGGGTGAAAGGGCTCCTGCTTATTGTGCCTTTGTGAGGCTGCCAGACTGTCTGGCCCCATCTATTCTACTGTAAGTGAAAAGGCCTCACAAGTGCTCGCTGCGCACTTGGACTGGGGTTCCACTAGGCACTGTGCTTGGAAGCAGTTCTGTCAGCTTGAAAAATTAGCTTTCTGCCTGAATGTTGTTCACTCCCCATTGTTACTAGGAACATGTAAGATTACTTGTCAGTGGAGAAATTTTTCCTTTTTCCCTTTATTTCCTCTTTGTACTGAGCACCTTTGCATACAGTGTTTGGTGGCCCTCCTGTACCAGGCAGCCGCTTCCCCCTTTGGGAACAGAATGAGGATCTTCCATACAGAAGAATGAGAAGTAATGTGTGAAAGTTGGCAGTAAATTGCAGCCCTGTCTGAAAGAACTGGACATTGCTCTTGACAAAGAACTTATTTTCCTCCTGTAGCCCATGGTTTTCTGATAAAGGATAAAACAGAGGTTTTCAGGTGGAAGGCATTTCGGTCCAAACTAGGATTTCTCTGCTCTGTGATATTGTTCAGCTGAAAACTCCCACAGCACCCTATGAGGAGATGAAGGATAACTCCAGGAGTCCACCAGTAAATTTTCCTGCCTATGAGAAAGCTTGTACTAACATTTAATGATATCTGTGAGCTCCTGCTGAAAACTCATGGGCCACAGGACCTTCACTTGACTAGTAATTAAAAAATGCTTCGATATTGAACAGTAGTTTATAGAACTCAGGTCTCCTTTCATTTTTCTAGTGGCAACCAGCACTTATATCACATTTCCTCTTCTGGAAGGAATAGCTGGAAAACTAACGTTCATTGATGGGAATTGCCAAGTACCCGGACCTGACCTATAACCCATCTGGCCTTGAATCCTGTCTGTAGCTTCACTGAGTATTTGCAAATATTGCAAAGATGCAAATATTGCTGGAATAGATGATTACAAATGACCTGGGAACAAACTTGTCCACTCCTTCCTTTAGAGTTCTGTCTCAGATTTTGGTTCAAGCAGTGGCTTTATTAATTGCAGCAGAGAAGTTGCAGTAATTGACAATTAGTTTTTTGTTTGTTTGTTTGTTTTGTTTCACCTGTCAGACTTTGCTGGCCAATTTCGCTTTACAAAATCTGTAGGTAGGGAACATTGGTGTTTTCTTTTGTACTGGAGACATGAAAGAATTAAAGGATTCAAGACTGTAAAGTCTTCATGAATATTTTAGGCTCTGTTTCCAAAAAATATTCACTCTGTTACATGCACACTAATAACTGGGCTCAGACATTTATAGTATCAGCAACAGCACCAAACCTTTGCGAGTCGAAAGGAAAAAGGTTTTTATTCAGTGTCAGACATCAATCTGTTTCCAACCTTCAGGACATACCCTTGTCAATTTGGGGCTTCTGCTTGAGAAACCTGGCCTGTTAGCTTGCAACAGAAATAGAGAGACCTAGGCACATTACCTTTACAACTTCCCCTACAATATGTTGTGCAGCCCAGCCAGCCTTGCTCCTCTTGGTGCTCTGCTTAATGTTGCTTTTGTGGATAAATATTGCTGTACATACTTAGACCAGTGTATGCAGTCACTCAGTGTCTCTTGCTAAAATGATTTAACTACCTGAGACAGAAATGGCAAGAGTCTTCTCAAGCAAATAAGTCAGTGAGTTTCTCTGAGTCTTGGCCTCTTGATGGTTTTGAGGGATGTTCTTGGTGTAAAAACTGATGAAAGACTGGAAATCTACAGCTGAAAGCTAGCCTGCATCAGATTCTCTTAGTCCTACCACTGATTCAATGTGAGACCTTGAGGCGAGAATTTTCCCTATTATAGCCTTTCTGAGGATTTATTTATTTATTTTAAAGTTTGGAAATACTGAAAGCAAACACACTGCTTTTGCAATAGGGTAAGCAGACTTGATTCACCAAGAAAACACCTTATGAAAGGCCTACTAATAAAAATGGATCCTCTAACTCAAGTGCTGTTTCACACTCTGTGCTTCAGAGCGTTGACTACCCATCTACCATCAACAACCAGCAAGGTGAGGAATGACCAGCAGGCCCCTGTTTTCTCACTAGAGCCAGACTTAAACATTTGTTTCCATGTCGGAGGGTTCAAAATGGCACTGCATCTGCATGTGACCCCTCTGCCAGGGCACAGGCACACACTTCTGTAAAATTTGTCTGAGGTAAGCAGCTGCTGTGAGCTATGCTGCACTGAGTGCAGCTCTGTGCGTTTGTGGAGATAAATAAATTGAGAGGAAAAGCACTTTGGCTCTGCTGCTGCAATTTCAATGTGAAAGTGAGACCCTGAAATGCTGTTTTACTTCAGTAGTTCTAAGAGAAGCCTTTCTCCGGAGGTCTCTGGTCCCCAGATTAATTGAAATAACTCCAAAGTGCTCTTTTAAATCTAATTCCCCCCCTCATTTTTGCAGTTGCGCCCACGCTAGACCGCTGCACATAACATCTCCAGTTACTTCGCCTTCCAACCC